>JAZGTH010000075.1:2497500-2737500 GCA_036877525.1 Chromobotia macracanthus | reverse complement strand
CCCTTCTGTCTCACATACAGCCTTCTGTCTCACATACACTCTTCTGTCTCACATACAGCCTTCTGTCTCACATACACTCTTCTGTCTCACATACACTCTTCTGTCTCGCATACACTCTTCTGTCTCGCATACAGCCTTCTGTCTCACATACACTCTTCTGTCTCACATACACTCTTCTGTCTCGCATACAGCCTTCTGTCTCACATACACTCTTCTGTCTCACATACACCCTTCTGTCTCACATACACCCTGCCAAAGTCCCTGTAAGTCAAACTAGATCTGAAAACAGAAACGTGACCTGACGTTTGCCTGTGGTCACAGGAGTAAATATTTCAGGCTCTGCTGTGGCTGTACACAAACCTGTTTTTAAGTGCATGACACTGTGTGTGTTTTGAAGAAACCTGTTCTATGAGGTTTGGGGACTTCGTGGAAAAAGCTTCACAGGTCACTTGGTTATGTTGACGTGGTCTTCATTGCCTGTTGCTGTGGTTATCTGTTATCTCTCATGTGACATGTAGCTATCTCTTCTCAGCAGCTGGTTACCCTCGCTGAGGTCAGTTATAAACCCACCTCTCTGTTCTTTCAGACCTTGACCTGCAGAAATAAAGAAGCTTTTAAGAAGTACAGCCTGTAAAATCAGACCCACGAAGCGTTTGTGCAGTCTGCGTCGTAACACTTTAAGTTCCACAGAAAACTATTTATTAGCTTTACAGAATCATCAGTGCTTGTCTGAACACTTTTTACTTTAACGTCAAAATATTTTATCTTCAAAAAGCTTCCAACCAACTCGAGAACTGCAGACAACAAAAACAGTTCTTGTTGGCTGGTTTTTTACCAGCATGCTGTGGGGTTTAAACAGGAACAGAACGGCTTTTGTATTTTGCTGTTTATTTTGTTAGAGAAACACACACACACAAAGAGAGGTACACAGAAGCCGCATATAAATTGTGCTGCAGCAGAGAGTTTTGCTGATTCAGCCGCTAACACACTTCCTATTCCTCCAGCTGCCGTATGTGTGCTGGGGTGACACAATTGACCACAATTGAATCGCACTGCCCCGTTACCACATATACTGTGACCTGTGAGGAGCTGCGGCAGAGCGTTTACTCTGTTGTTATGATCAGGCAGAATTCTGTGGCTGGAAATCACCATGAGAACATGAGAATAATCAATGCATGTATTGAGTATTGAGCTGCAGGTGTCATGCTGCCATTAGCCGTCTGTTCAAGCGAAACTGTTTCACCAGCGTTGCATAATCGTTTATGAGTTTAATGGCGTCATTCAGAGACCACCGACTCTTACACAATCAGAGAGCTCGCCATAGAAAAAAATCTGCTGGGAGACAGAAAGACACAATAATGCTACGCTGGCAGAAAAGACTTGTGACATCTAAAAACATGAGGTAATAGACTACAAAATAAATTTAGCGTGACATGGTCAGATGTAATCACATATATTCACAGTAGAGCGCTGAGTAAACATGTTTGCTTTTAGTTCATTCTGATGTCTGGAAATCGACATGCGGGTATGTGCAATAAATTCACAGGAAATAGTGGTTGAACACAAATCTCGGTGCTTGTTTGGGAATATTTTATAATTAGAATGCTGACGGTCCTATGTGTAGCAATTAGTCATTTATCTGATGATGTTATCCAAAGTGAACATATATCCAAAGTTGTTATTAAACCTTTCTGGAAAAAATAGCTTTTCTGAAACTGAAAAAAAACTTTGCTGAATACTGAGACCATTTAGTGAAAAGAATCATAAGTCATTACTTACAGTTGGCAGAGTATTGTGTGTAAGCATCACAAAAGGTTGTGGGTTCAATTCCCATATGTACTGATAAAAAGTATAACTTTCATTATATGCCTTTAAAAAAACCTGACAGGAGATCCAAACTAGCACAAATCCTGATACTTTACATTTTCAAGATAACCGTCAGGAGACTCATTGTTATTCCAATGCCAATATGTTACATCATAACAAGAGCTCATGTATGATATCTCTCTGTCTCTCATCAGTCAGTTATTTTTCTCTCTCTGTCTGTCCCCCCTCTCTTTCATTCTTCACTTTTTACTTGGATCAACAATCAGTTTTTTTTTGTTTTTTCCATGTAGTCACTTTAGTCTCAGCCTGTCTACAAACTCTCAGTAGGCCAAAGGAAAGTCGTTTGTTTAAACTGAGTACCCAGTGAATATCTTACGTAAGTTTTAGTGAGTGCGTGCATGTGTGTGTTTGTTCTACATCCACCTATGTTGTCATGGAGAAAGGGATGTCCACACTTTTCACCTACAACTCTTTCTCTTTAAAACATGCACACACACACACACACACAGAGCTGAAGGCAGATGGTCAGGTATTGGAAGGAAAAGAAGCAGATTGAATTCCTGGACAGCCATTTTGGATCAAAAGCTTGACTGAGTAAAAGCACAGAGCTGAAACAACAGGATCCTTTGATACATCAAACACCACATGTGAAGTGCAGGAATTCTGTTCACACACTTCCGCTCTAATCTACAGTCCATCTGATCATTTTAATAGACTTAAGCAGATCAGGGAAAGGCTTTATAAAGCTTAGGAGTTTAACCTAGCGATAAGACTTCTATACTAGATTTATTTTTGCATGGGTATGGCAGTGAATTTTTTTAAATTATATAGTATTGTGTTTTCACCAGAATGGTGATATTTACCATTGTTATTGTTACTATACTAAACCTGTGGCGTTTTGATAGTTAATACAGTTCTTCACGTCTCTTTCAAGACATTTTGATTGTCATAATTTGGTACTTTCTTTGTCAGTAGTTTTGTCAATATTTTCCCAGCTAACAATTTTAGGTTGTGAGAACGTTTTCAAAACGCTTCCATTAAGTAACAAAAACATAAAAAATGTTATTTTGAAAGTTCTAGTAATGTTTTTAGACATTATATTAACGTTATTGCTTGATCATAAGAATCAAGCAGTTATTCAAGCAGTTTTAAATTCTAAAAAAACAACATTTCTGATAATGTTAAATCATAAATGTTGATTTAATGTTAGCAGAATGTTAAAACATTATTAATGCTAAAACATTCTGCTAAGGTTACTGCGAGAAAACTTTGATAACTCAAGAAGTTTTAGAGAATGTTAGCCAATGTTCTCACAACGTTCCCTGTTAGTTGGGTATTTGCTTTTTGACAGTCCTTCTAAGTTCAAATCAAAGGCTCAGAGATTTATTTGGATAATAAATCTTTAGAAGACGTAGTGTCTGTGCTGGTGTGATATTTCTGGACATTGTCCCAAACTGTTTAAGGAAAACCCTCTTCTGTCTATGGACACTCATGCTGCTGTCATGACAACGGAATCGTTACCATGGTACCACAACATGACGGTCCAAGGCATTATCAGTGCTGATATTACGCCGTGCTTTGATTGGTTGGAGGCAGTGATGCGTTTTCAGCGAGCTGGTCATGGTGCCGTGTCAGTGCTTCCATGTGTGTCAAACATTCGGGTGGCCAATCAGTGCAGCCTCATCGCAGATGCACACAGACGCTATACACTTAAACACACCAAACAAACTAACTGCATTTCAATGAGTTTCACGTCCTGTGGTCCGGTGGTTCCCAAACTGACGGGAGTACGCAAACTAAAACATTAAAATATGTAAAATAGTACAATAAAATAAGACTAAAATAACACTCGAACCGAGTTCATGAATTTTTGAGGCAACAATGAATGTGTGCGCCCTCTGGTGTATAACAGCACAATGCGAGTAGTATCAATGTAAAGTAAATAGTACAATCAAACTAGCGGTCAAACGCAGCCGACAATCCCACAATCCACCTCGACAGCATGACGCACACGTGGCTTCCATAGAAACGAACTGAAAATGCTCAGTTTGTTCAAAACGTATCAGTGGATAGCACAATAATTGACATTTATACAAGTAGCTCTTCGAAAACTTTCACAGATCGCATCATAAAGACATTTGGTGCCTTATGTAACATTAAGAAAGCTCTCTCCAATGTACAATAAAGCATCACGCGTTTATCCACTCATTTCAAATAAATCTATTATAAAAATTGTTAATATAAAATTATTTTGTGAAATAATCAGTTTTGAAATAATCAGAGTGTTATTTTGTACAAAGTTAAACATGTCTCATAGTTTTAATATTATACATATAGCCATATGTATATGAAATTATAAAATATATCCTATATTAACAGTATACGTGTGTGTGTGTGTGTGTGTGTGTGTGTGTGTGTGTGTGTGAGGTCAGACAGAGAGGACGTACACAGAATGAAGTTATTGGTGGGACGTCACACCATTGTAAGAAGTTTGGGAAACAATGTAGTTCTCTGGAATACGATGTAATGAAGAGCAGAGCTTCATTCCAGGGTCACCTGACCCATATGGGCCCATATGGGAGTCAGTAAATAGAGGATGCTGTTTATCAGTTAGACTAATATTATAGGTTCATTTACAGCCAATAGATTTTTAAAGAAATCCTGCAAAGAAAACAGTGTTTCGATTCTGCTGTTGATCAGTGGTTGAAGAAAGTTATGAAGCAACAGAGAGAGTAAAACATGTGAAAGAACTTCAGTCGAGTTGGTTAATGGCTGAGACTTCAGTTTTGTTTGACTGCCTGTTTGCTGCCTGTCTGCATTTTTTTGTTCAAGTCTGTTTACGCTTCTCTGTTTCATAAGTAGATCCGTGTCCTTTTCAATAAACCTGTGGACGTAAAACTCCAACAAGCTGGTCTCTGTGCTGAGATGAAAAACAAACTTCCCTTGTCTTCATGTTGCATAATCTTTCCTCTTACATTTAAAAAGCTTAATTTGGTCCTAATGAAAACAGTCTAACGTTGGAGGTCTTTAGGTAAACAGTCATCTGACGTTTCATGAGAGAAGAGAGGTCCATTTTTATACCTTAACGTTTTCAAAGACAACTTACTGTAGAAACAGAGAAGTACTTTCAGAGAGAAATCATGTATTTGACACTGAAAATGTGTGTGTTTTTTACACAGAACTTCATTATTTCTAGGCTAGTGTTTCATAAACATCACAGGTTTCTACACTGCACACATAGTGAAGGCAGAACACTTTTGACCACAAACAACACCGTGTGTGTATTTGTGGTGGTGGGATATCCTGAACAAACAAGGACGCTGTAGAGAAGGAAGGCAGAAGAAATGACGGGGAAAGAGATTTGGTGTGTCCAGCTCTCAGAGAGCTGAACTAAAGTGACCCTGTACACACACACACACACAGATACAACGCAAACACACACACACACACACACAGATACAACGCAAACACACACACACAACGCAAACACAGCTTTCGTGGAACTGCTCGCTTTTCACTGTAGCTGAAACAAAAGCCTGGGAGGGTATTTCAAAATAAACCCCAGCAGGCACCCAGCTAACAGTTTTAGATTGTAAGAATGTTTCCCTGACGTTTACATTAAGTAACAAAAACATTAAAAATATTATTTTGAAAGTTCTAGGAATGTTCAAAACGTACATTTTGGTAAATGTTAAGACGTTGTATTAACGTTATTGCTTGGTTATATAACATTTTTTAATTCTGTAATGGTTTTAAAACATCCCACTACTTAAGAACAACGTTTTTGATATATGATATAAAACGTTACAAAAGGTTTTACTTATGTTACTGCAAGAACATTTTTGATAACTTTGAGAGAACGTTAGCTGGGAGAAACCAAATCAACATGAAAATGTTATGTCGTCCTTTAAAATACACAAAACTTGTACATTATATTTATCATTCATTAAATGTTTCTGTTGTTTCTTTAACAGGAAAAAGGAATAAAGATCTCACGACATTTATCAACAGGACCAAGCTCATTTATTCCAGAAAATGAGGTAACAGAAACATATGATCTTATTTTTATTGCAATGTTTTTGCAATGCAACGCAATGTTTTTTTGGACATTGTATTAGTATGATATTCTTTAAAGTGTCTTGAAGTACCTTGTAAATACTGCAGAATATATAGTTACAAAAGTCTTTCAATACCCTGATTCAGAGTCATTATAGTTTTTAGTTTTATTGCAGTTTTATTCATATTTTAAATGAAATTTTATTGTTTTTATAGTGTTCATGTTCATTTTTGTTAACATTTTAGTGGTTGTGTAATTTTATTATTTATTTTTAATATTGCCATATAAATGTAACTTATTTTTATTTCAGTTTTAGTTTTGACTAAGTTTATTTCTGAGGCAAGTTTTGCAAATAATATTTATGCTTATATTTTATTTGAGTTCAAACAGAAATGTTTTAATAAGTTCAGTTTAGTAAGCTATAATAACCCAGCCCTGGTTTATATAAAAGTACAGTGGTCTTACATCATGATATCTTTACTGTACTGTGGTACCATCACAGTACACACACATTCACTCAATCTGAATTCTCCCAGTTACCATACTGAAAGGTTTCTTTCTTGGCTGAGCTGGTGTTTGTTTTAAGTTCACTGGATCTGAGTTGAGTGTGCTGAGAGATGTTAGAAAGTGTATTTGGATTGTAAATTGAATTACAGCATCTGTCCTCGCTGAAATAAGATGAACCTAAAGCAGAATTTAGATTATTCTTGGCACTGATGTTTAGAACAGCGCACTTCTCATGTGTCGTAGCTGTTCTTTGTATAGACCTTCATTTTTTATCTTTGTATAGACACACTTTATTTAATTTAACACCAGGGTTTTACCATGTTTCTTGAAGTTTGTACCAAACTATTTCCATTATATTCTTTAACATACCCTAGAGTGCCATGTAAATATAAATGTACTTAAAGCTGCAATCTAACTTTTTGGGTTAAAAATGAACAAAATCAGTTACTGAGAAAGTACATGACAGATCTGTGCTCAACATAATCTCTTTACCTTACCCCGATTAACAATGGTGAGTTTATAATAATAATTTATAATTTGAGCTGTCAGGTGTGATTTCATAGGAAATGTTTGGCTTCATTTGAGTTCAACATACATAATGAAAAGTACGTAAAGTTACCTGCTATTTTAGTTTCAAATACACATAGAGAGGCAAAAATTGCAGATTACTGATTGTTTTAATAAATCTAAATATTTTGGTGTTTTTTGATACCATGTAGTTATATGTCATACTGTTAGCATGTACTTTGTCAAAATGTACTTACTCTCTGACCCTCCAGGTTATTGGAGCCATGCCCCTAAGTGACTCCACAGTGATGTACTTAGAAGAAGAGTTCAGTGGGCATGTCGATAACCTGACACAGGTAATGGGGCTCCACCCACATTATCTACAAGCCTTCCTGCGCTGCCACTATTACCTCCTGAGGATGGACGGCCCCCTACCACTCCACTACAGACATTACATCGCTATAATGGTATACTACTAATGCTAAACTACTCCCAAGGGAGGCATTCGCTGAGATTGAATAGTTTCATGAAAGATTTCGTTTGTTTTCAGGCTGCGGCACGTCATCAGTGTTCTGCGCTGGTGTGTCAGCACATGCAAGAGTTTGAGCAGATAGGCGTGTGTTCTGACTGGCTGAGAGGTCTACAGTTCTGCCCGCAACGGCTTCGCAACCTCAATGAGATCAACAAAATCCTTGCACACAGACCGTGGCTCATCACCAAACAACATATACAGGTAAGTGGCACAGGCTGTTTAGTGTGGTATGTAACGTACTGTTTATTCATACTGTGTAGTATACACCTAACAGCACTGCATACTTGTGTATTGCACATTTGGAGTAATGAATAGGTTCATCAATACACATGATATACTCACAGTACGCTGCAGAAATATGCTTTTTTAAATATGACCGCAAAGAACATTAAATGTAAACTTCAGTATGTTCAACGTGCCATATAATCAATTTTATATGCTCTCTCTCTCTCTCTCTCTCTCTCTCTCTCTCTCTCTCTCTCTCTCTCTCTCACTTTGCCTCTCTTTCTTTCTCACTCTCTCTGTCTCTCTCTGTTTCTATCTCTCTCACTCTCTCGGTTGCTCTCTCTTCCTCTCTCTCTGTCTCTCTCACTCTCTCTCTCTCTCTCTCCGTCTCTCTCTCTCTCAGGCTCTGGTGAAGACAGGAGAGCACAGCTGGTCTTTGGCAGAGCTGGTTCATGCTGTTGTCCTGCTAGCTCATTTTCATGCTTTGTCCAGTTTTGTGTTTGGTAGCGGTGTGAACCCTGACCCCGAGGTCTCGGAGGTCAATGGGGTCTCTGATGACCTTTGCCCCCCTGCTGTGGCAAGTTTGTGCACCTGCCACCTAACAGACAGCAACCAGGCCAACACTGGGGTAAGACAAACTCACTGTCTTGAGTGAGTGTTGTTTTGGTGAGCTACGCTTGTGTACGACACCTGCGCTGTTCCTGTGTTTTTTCAGAGTGAGCTAGAAGCTCTGATGGAGAGAATGAAACGACTGCAGGAGGAGAGAGAAGACGATGATGCATCAGAAGAAGAGATGTTCACACGCTTCGAGAAAGAGAAGAAAGAGAGTCTTCTGGTGGTGTCTGCAGGTACTACAACACACACGTTCACTATCTAAATGAGAGACATGCCATAGACCTGTATTGTTTTTATATACAATGAATCAGAATTACTTTAGACTAACCTTAACTCATGCAGAAAACTTTTTGCATTTTTAGAATAAAATAAAAAAGTATTTTATTTTTGTATTTTATTAAAGTATTGGTTTAAAAATAAAGACATTTCAAATGTCCCTGTAAAAAAATATAATATTTAGGATAATATTTAAAATATATAGGAAAGTATACACACCCTCACTCTTTCTGTTCTAAGATACTTGTGTCAGGACGTCTGTGTGTTTGCACTGGAATAGTTTTAGACAGTTCACTTACTGCAGGTTTCTATTTGTGTTTTTTCTCCCCTCTTTCCTCTATTTGTTTCTATTTATGTCGTGTTTTCCTCTTTCACTTCCCTTTAGTTGTGTTAATTAGGTCATACAGGAATTACAGGGACAATTCACACAAAATGTTAAGTGCTATTATAATTTGACTTTATAATATACGATGATTTGATTTGACCACATGATTTTCTTTCTTTTGTGAATCACAAAATAGTGAACTTTTAATTTCTAGGTAAAGTTTTTTTTTAAAAGAATCGAAAGGCAGGATAAGACTAGAATCCAGCAGCTTTCTATTTGTGCATTGTAATGTTAGATATGATACCAATGTATGATTTACATATTCAGGGTTCAAGGAGGAGGTTGTGCCTCCCTCTCCTGTGGCCCGATTTGTGGATGACCCATCGTTTGGATACCAGGATTTTGCACGATGTGCAGAGGACAATCCACCCACGTTTAAAGCACAGGTACGTTAGACACTCTCAAACACACTAAAAAAAACAGTGTTACCCTCCATACCAACCCTTAATGACCCTGTCAAGAACAATGTAATGGCAGAGTCTGCAATTTTGGAGAGGCTAGCAATAGCAAGCTCTCCCTTCAGAGCACTCTCCAAAGCCACACCTCCTCCAACACACATGAACACATACATAGTTTGACAGGCAACCTATCATTGCATTCTGAACATTTTATAGTCTATCAGTTTCCTCAGAAGATACAGAAATATATTTTACCACATAGTGATTGCTGTCAGGATGTGAAGAGACTTTCAACCAGCATAATAAAAATGTTTCTAGAATAGATCGCCTACCTTGCTTTTAGGAACAATGATTGACAGATATTCTCTGGTCTTTGCTGTCTCATCTGCAGGACTATTCGTGGGAAGATCATGGTTTCTCTCTGGTCAACCGGTTGTACTCTGACATTGGTCACCTGTTGGATGATAAGTTCAGAACTGCATGTGATCTGACTTACTACAACATGGCCAGTCATGAAGGGGTGGACACCAGCATGCTGCGCAGGGCGCTCTTCAACTATGTTCACTGTATGTACGGAATCAGGTATGAGCATGAGTGCATCAGACAGCACTAAGAAAAATTAAACTTGTACGTTTTGTGAGCACCTTCAAATTAAGCCAGTATACATGATAAAAGATCATCGATTGGTTGGTTTATCTGATATCATTTGTGTCATGGATTGTCATATTATTTATCATTTTAAAACATAGTCCTGTAAAAACCATGATTATACAAATTATAATCAATACACCAAAAAGACATGGTTACTACACTTTTACTATAGTAAATCATGTTAAAAATGCTTACTGTGTCACTTATATTGTAGAAATAGTAGATAGTCACATGGATACAACTTTCCAGTATGATTATTAGCATAACTAGCAAGAAAAATATGATATTAAACAAATAGTCTGTATGCTTATAGCACACCCTAGTGTACAAGTACAAAAGTGCTGCAACCAGGAGTCAATTTCTCCTGGGGACCAAATCAAATTTCTTACTGCTGAGTATGAGCATGTCTTACTGTGTGTGTACAGATATGATGACTACGATTATGGGGAAGTAAATCAGTTGTTGGAACGGAGCCTAAAGCTTTACATTAAAACAGTGACATGTTACCCGGAGAGAACCACCCGCCGCATGTATGAAAGCTACTGGCACCAGTTCAGACACTCAGAGAAGGTACATCATATTATATTTTACTATTTATTCTGAATTCCTAATAATATGTATTAATAATAGTCTGATTTTATTCTACTCATAAGGAGGTCATTAAAATAAAGTCGTTGAAACCCCATGTGTTTATTCTAAATGTGTTTTCCTTCTGCTCACTCAGGTTCATGTGAATTTGCTTCTCATGGAGGCGCGAATGCAGGCAGAACTGTTGTATGCGTTGAGAGCTATAACCCATTACATGACCTGACCAATCAGACTTCACCCGCTGTATGACATAGCCAATCAAAATTCACCAATTATAAGAGGGCTTCAGACTTGATAAATCACCCTTTTGACTTGACCAATCAGACTGAATCATTTTGAAATCAGAAAGCCACTTAAGATGAGGGCAGCGATTCACAT
The DNA here is from genome assembly GCA_036877525.1 of Chromobotia macracanthus. Taxonomy (NCBI): domain Eukaryota; kingdom Metazoa; phylum Chordata; class Actinopteri; order Cypriniformes; family Botiidae; genus Chromobotia; species Chromobotia macracanthus. The sequence continues at coordinate 2,726,554 of JAZGTH010000075.1, read as the reverse complement.
AAATCAAGAGTTGTGGGTGGAAAGTGACTTTTGCTGGAGTTAAATGGGATGATCTTTATGAGCATCCCAACATTAAAACAGAAAAGGTTATTTGACTGATGAGGACAGACCCCTGACCTGATCAACCGGGTGACATTATTTGTGACATCAGCTCAATGCTCTATGACATCATGGCTTGACAATCACATTTTAACGTGCAATATTTTCTCATTGTGAAATCTCATTTATACTGTAAGATAAAATACGGGGGGATTGAGTATACATCCCAGTCTTGTTTTTCTTTTTGCTCATCTAAGAAAAACGATATTTCGGAACAGAACACAGTTTTTTCTTTTGTAATATCACCATAAATTTTAACTGAATGTGAGACTCCAGTATGGCGTAACCCGCTTTAGATATTAATGTCTTTTTGTTTTAACTTAGTGTCTTCTTTCATTTTTTAAACCATTTGTTCGCATTGAATGTATTGTTTGGCATTCGTCTTTTGTTATTTTTCTGGACTTTTTTTATTGACGTCACTTAATGTTTCCTGCCCTTCTCAGTGTTGCAGTATACTGTTATCTGCAGTCTGTCAGTCTGCTGTTATTAATCACATTTTATGACATTTCTGCATGAGTGTGCATGTGTGTGAGACTCAATCATGTAGCATTTCTTACCCTAAAAGTCTGTATGCACAGATAAAGTATTTGCACACTTGTGGTGCATCTTTTGTGAAAGAAACCGAGTTCATTCGTGTGAGTGCTGAATGCATGTGTGATGGTTTGTACTGCTTTTGATACTGTTTATTTATGTCGCTTTAAAAATATCACAATATCATATATCTATAGGTGCACATCTCCAATCAAGGTGCAGCATTCGCTTCCTTTAAAAACATGTTAGTTTTCTGCAAATCTGTATCTAGTGAAAAGATGAGCTTTATAGAAAGAGACAGTGTTGTTGTCCAGGTGGTTGGACTGTGCCTTATACGTGTTTAAAACCCAGGATCAGATCATGAAAGTGTCACTGGTGCCTTTTAAATAAAGTTGCACGTTTCAAAGCGACCTGTGTCTGCAGATTGAGATTTATTTGTGTTGCATTTCCTACCTGTGACAGGTATGCTGATGTTATGCTGCTTTTATTTTGCATTTTACATTGCGCTGAGCAATTATTAAAGCTGCTGCAACTTCGTGCAATATAAACTATATTCCCATGTACATTACGTTTCACATATATTATTTTAATTATTTGTTATGTATAATGAAAACAAATGTGGGTTAAAGCAGCCATCTCTGTTTAAAACATGAAATTGCAGGTTACTTTATTACGTATGAAGGCAAACATTATAAACTTGCTCTGTTATGTACTTAATAAATGATTTTTGATCATTTTTAATTAAAAAAAAAATACAGACTGCAGCTTTAAAAACTACTGACACACACAATAAATATTTATTGTTAAATTTGTATACGACACAAATGTTCGACATCATTTTTGGCCACTGCTGTATTTTTTACCACGGAGTATTTCAGGATATTTACATCCGTAATAAAATACATGAAATAATAAAGTGCTTTTTCTCACCTGTTAGTGTCATCGGATGCATCACGAGAAACTTATCAGATTTATTTTATTCAAAATAAAAGTCGCGTTTGCAATGTCCAATATTTCAAAATAAAAGTCCCGAAGCGACTTGCTCAGCTATAAGTGACCAACGTGGACGAAAGTTTATATCCACTGAAAATTATAAACAAACAAATATATATAAACAAATGAAAGAATAAACCAAGATCATATTTTATTACGGTGAAATGATTATCCCAGTTTAGATGAAATAAAGCATAAACATGTTTGATTGTGGTTACTAAAGCTGAGGATATAGAGATAAATGATCTAAGCAGAACTTTGAACTAGTTGTTCATTGACAGCCTGTATACAGACACCCATAAACACGCTCGCCCACAGACTGTGTGTGGTTAACTCAAGGAAAGACACAAAACCTCCATAAGAAACATCACACACCTGAACAAAAAGTCTGTTCTTACTGGTGAAGACTGAGTGTCTGCATTATTGTCTTATAAAAAGACAGACACATTGAGTCATCGTGAAGATGAAGACTTTGTGGATAAAGATGAAGAGGTGGATGGCGGACTGGAGGTACTCCACCTCTCTGCTGTGCATGTATGGGTTCTTCAGCACAGTTAAGCCACTGGAACCCTTCCTCATCCCATATTTAACTGGACCGGACCAGAACCTAACCGTAGAGCAGGTACAGGGACGTCGCACAATTTATAAATACATTTATAATTATATTACATATATAATTATATATATTGTTTTTATTATTTGTTCACCTGTTTTAAAAGTTATGGTACATAAATAAAGCTTTTATATACAGATTATTTACAGTGTAATTATGCAACAGCCTAATGCTTTAACTGTGTATGAATCAAAGTTATAATCTATTTGTGCATGTAAACATTAACAGAGTATAAACTTTTATGGCTGTCAATAAATTAATTCTGATATACAGTTATGGGTAAATAATTTATATTTATGGAATAAATTAAAATAGTTGATGTTGATAAGTAACTTCTTTTAAACTAGAGAAAAGTACCAATCCATTCTTTTCCTTTTCCAAGGTGACCAGTCAGATTTTCCCAGTGTGGACATACTCTTACCTGGCAGTTCTTGTTCCAGTTTTTCTTCTCACTGATTGGCTACGTTACAAACCTGTGGTGGTCTTCCAGTGTTCTGCCCTCTTTGTCACCACAGCGATGTTACTGTGGTTAAATGGTGTACCAGAAATGCAGGCTGTGCAGTTTACATACGGAGTGGTGACGTCGTGCGACGTGGCTTATTTCACATATATCTACAGCATGGTGGAGTTAAAGCATTACCTGAAGGTCACATCATACTGCCGGACAGCCCAGCTGCTGGGCTACACTGTGGGCTCTGTTCTGGGTCAGGTGCTGGTTTCTTTTGAACTTCTGTCCTACAAAAACATTCTTGTGTTCACACTGGTTCTAACCGGCATGGCATGGATCACCTCAGTCCTCTTGCCAATGCCCAAGACCAGTATGTTCTTCCACCAAAGAAGAAGAGCTAGTGGAGAGAATGAAGATGGGGGGCATTTTGGGAAACCAGAAGCTTTAGATACAGCCGCAGAGAAAGGGTCTTTATCAACGGAAGCTCCTCAAAGCAATGCTCAATCCAGCTCTAAGAACCATCTAGATGATGCAGAGGTGGATGAATCAGAGAAACAGCAAAAAGAACTAAAAGGTTCCCGTGAAAACAGCAGTACAAGTCCTAGAACAGGTAGCACTTCTGGGATAGATATGTCTACCTTTTACTTTTTACTACCTATTACCACAACTCAAAACAAAGCTGTTTCGCAGACACCTCACAAAACACTAATGCTCTTCTATCCTATCCTCAAAAAAAATCCCTGTTTCTAGTCCATCTTTCTCTCTAGTAACAGAATACAATGTCCGCTTGTAAATGTACCTTTGCAGACTCGGCTCGTTGGCGTGCAAGACAAAATGTTCAATGCTCTCGTCCTTTGTAAGTCGCTTTGGATAAAAGCGTCTGCTAAATGACTAAATGTAAATGTACTTTGGCAACCATGATTTTGCAGGAAAGGCCTTTACCCAGCCCTGATAATTAAAGAGATTGAGTTCACCCAAAAATGAACATTTTCCATCATTTACTCACCCATCATTTACATTTAATTTCAAACTGGCATGACTTTTTCTACCCGAACATAAAAGACAATATTTTAATAAATGTCTCAGTGGTTTTGTGTTCATACAATGGAAGTCAGTGGGTGCCACTGTTGTTTGGTTTCCAACATACTTCAAAATATCTTCTTTTGTGTTCCTTAGAAGAAAATCAGTCAATAGTTATTCAAGTTGCTTTATGTAAGAACAATATATGTAAATACAATAAAGTTTAAGAGTAATGTTAGTTGTCTGATGTCTCAGGAGGCTGTGGTGATGTTCTCCTCCAGTTGTGGAGAGATTTCCTGCAGTGCTTCTCCTCCCGTACGCTGCTGTACTGGTCAGCGTGGTGGGCACTGGCCACGTGCGGCTACAACCAGACGGTGAACTACGTCCAGGCTCTGTGGGAGCACGTGGAGCCATCTAATAACTTCACAGTCTACAATGGAGGAGTGGAGGCCATCTCAAACCTGTTTGGTAAGATGAAGTTAAAGCAGCTGTAGTCAAATGAAGCTGATATTACCAGATGTGGGTATAAATTCTCACTGCAGGGGCAGCAGCGGCGTATGGTATCGGCTTTTCCTCAGCGGACTGGTCTCGCTGGGGGGAGTTGGCGTTAGGTGCACTTTCAGCCCTGGAGGGCGGCGCTCTCTTCGCTATGGTCTTCAGTGCCAACATCTGGGTCTGTTACTGTGGTTACATCATCTTTAAGAGCCTGTACATGCTACTCATCACCATTGCCATGTGAGTCTTTAACGTGTTGAAAATATGATTCTCTCTTAAGATTATTCCTTTACAGTTCTCTCTAGGAATTCTGCTGATTACAGCCGATCCCTGCCCCATTATTTACCCAATATTTACAAGATAAAACCTCACGAGTTCATTATCTTATCTAACTGCTTGTTGTTTCAGCTAAATTAATAGAATAATAAAACGTTTAAACCAGCGTCTTGCTGAGTCACAGTGAAGTTCATTAAGCTTAAAGTGGCAAGCTGACAATACAAGAAATTATGTTACGACACCACATACAGTGGCCCAAAATAGTATTTTAAGTCAAATTGAAAAATATATGAAATGTCTTACAATGCATTAGTTTAGTGTTTCTCAACCAGAGGGCCTCAAGATGACTTCAGATAATTAAAATAAGACAAAACAAGCTTTCAAATAAGCTAAAACAATGAATTGGTTTGGTTGTTTTTATAACAAATATATTTATAAATATATATTTACATTTCTGCATTTGGCAGACACGTTGATCCAAAGCGACTTACAGTATGTTTAAGTTATGTTCCCTGGGATTATATATTATAATATTTATACCAAACTCTTTCATTGGGTAGACATTTTGAGTAGGGGGGAGTCTTTAAGTTAAAAAGGTTGAGATCCATTGTATTATATAGTAAATATGATCCTAACTGTACATTAGTTATGTTGTTTAATACCCCGGGTACAGTAGATAAAAACAAAAACAGGATGTTTGTAAGTTCACATTTAAATAAAACTGGAATTCCCTCAGGCAGGGAATGCATGATGATCATTCTCTGGTTGTTTGGAAGGTTCCAGATAGCAGCTGGACTGAACATGGAGCGTTACGCGCTGGTTTTTGGGGCCAACACGTTCTGTGCTCTGGTGTTCCAGACGATCCTCACCTCTGTGGTTGTGGACAGCAGGGGACTGGGGCTGGATGTGGTCACACAGGTGAGATAACCTGAGCCCGGTGCTTTTCTGAACACTTCTACAGTACCAGGTTCAGCTCTGTCAGCAGCAGCAGTGATATGCTGGTGATTACCAGAGAATCAGTGTGGCTTTTCCCTCAGTTTGTAAAATAAATAATCACATTTACAGTAATGGACTGACATGGCAATGCATTTCAGAAAATTTAAAAGCAAAAATGTGACACTCTCAAGTGTTAATAAAGTTAATGGTACTTTAACAATTCTATGTTAACAAGTTTAGAAGTCTACGGTCTGAATAAGGTTTAAGTTAAAATATTAAATATAACTTTATTAAATATAACAAGCACAGATGCTTGGTAAACAATTTAACCAAACATTTCTCATGTTAAGAATTATTTTAATCTTGCGTTTATACTTTAGAAACATCTTTATTTTCTTGCCCTCCTTCTACTGTAACTGAATTACTGTAAACAAGATGTTTATTTTTACAAAAGCAATCGTTTTCTATGGTAATCAACAGCATGCCACATACAGTACAGAACTGAGCTTCTATTGAACCCGGATCAGCCTGCTAAAATACACAACAGATGAAGAAATGGTTGAACAGTGTTTGCTCTTGTCTTACAGTTCATCATCTACGGCGCTTATTTTAGCGTTATTGCAGCTGTTTTCTTTGTGAGAGGTTTGTACACCACAATGTGTCGAACATACAAGAGGAAAACACAGAGACAAGAGCCAGAAGAACCTGCTATCACTGAAGATGATGCACAAACCAACAAAAGAACAAAACTATGAACTATGAAAAAAAAAAAAAATCAATTTATGTGACGTCTGAGCTTAACCTGATTAATGTACGAACAGAAGGAAAAACCAACACTTATTACAACACTCATAACTTTTTTCTTAGGTAAAATTCATTTTAATATATATTGTATATATATATTTATATATATATATATACACACATTAACTTAGATTTCTGTAACATAAGCGGTCATGAAAACACCTCTCCAGGTGTTTGGGAGGGGCTGACATCCAAAAGCCTTTGTAGTTGAAAAGTCCATGAACCATAAAAACTTCTGTTTGGTTTAGAGGAACTCCAATGCTCAAAAAAGGCGTCACTTTGATGCCAAAAAGACTCCACATTCTCGTTTAACGTTAAACGTTTTTCACAGCATGGCTGACATCAGCGCCATATATGCAGCATATGTGTGTTTAAGATACAAATACTGATATGCACAAAGACTTCAAATTGAGCAATTTCTATCAAAGACTTATATACAAGATTGCAGCATTACTATGAATGAGACATTTGCAATAACTTAGTTATCAGCCGCTTTGAGCCGAAATTTCCAGGGCAGGCCAGTTCATGATACAACAAAGAGGAGCGCAGCAAAAAGCAGCCCCATCGTTTTGCACACACCTGAAACATGTTTAGTGTTGGTATGGATGTTGTCAAAGATAGGATAATATATATATATATTCCTTCGCTGTTTTTCTGTCCATTTGCTGTTAAAATTCAAATAAAATTCTTTAAGAAATGTTGTTTTCAAAGCTACTTGGGAAACAAAACAGTGCAACAGTGTGATGCAGTTACGGGTCGCCCCCTGCAAGATTGGAGGAAAATGGCGCGCTATAAGAAGGGGTTTGTCGAGGAACTTCCTGCTGGATATTGAGCGGCTGGTGCTCTTGCCTAAAAAAGAAAAATAAGACAAAACCATGAAAAACAAAGCCTACAGAGTTTCAAAATAAAAGTTTTAATAAAAAAAAATACTTTATTACTGCCTGGGTATAAGTTCTCTTTCAGTAGAAAATCCTTTATACCAGTGTATTTATTAACTGACTGAAAGGTCAAAGAAAAACACATTTAATTTAATAAAACGCACCAGGAAGGGGTTATTAGTTACTCCCGGCGCTGTCATGTTCTGTCCAAAGGGAGTGACCTTACCCTGTCCAAATGCATTAAAACCTCCTAGAAACACAGAGATAGAAAGGTGAGGTTTATACTTACATATAAATACATTTTGCACAAAAGTGGCTTTTTTCTGCAGATCACTGGGCTTAATGGTGGAACATTAATGAAAGAGTATTTAAATGGCTCTTGTTATACCGTTGGGTTGCTGTGGATATGCGTGTGGTTGAGTGAAGGGCTGTCCAGGAAAAGGTTGAGGGAAGTTTCCACTGAAGCTTGTGGGAAGATTGTAAGCAGCTGAGTTTCCAAAACCAGTCGGCATGCTCATAGACGGAGGACCAAAGGAAGCTAAAACACACATACAGCTGAAGGTTACCATCTCAAACACTCTTAAACAGATCACACACACACACACACACACACGTTGGTTTTTACACTGTACAAACTGTATACTCTATCTACCTACATAACCTTACCCATAAACCTAACACTCACAGATAACTTAAACTTAACTAAAAATGTCCCCACAAGGTCAAAATTTACTGGTATTACTATACTTGTGGGACATTTGGTCCTCATAACGTAGTGAATACCAGTACACACACACGCCTAAAGGTCTTCCACACAAGTGAATCAGTTTTCCGTACACAACGTTTAGCCACAGATGGATTCATTTTCAGTGGAAAGGAGCTCATAAAGCACATCTCACTTTATACAGTGTACAGAAATCTGCAGCACTGGTTCTGCACAGCAAGTGAACACAGAAGACCAAATTTAACAGGGAACATCAGTGAGTCTTTGTGCAGAAGTTCAGAGGAAAAGTGATTCAATGTTTTAGCTGGTTTGTTTGTATGTGACTTCCCGGTAATTGTACTTGGAGAGATTTTTTGGTGATATTTGAGACCACTGATGTGACCATGCAAACACACTTCGCCTGGGAGGCTCAGAAGAAAGGGTACACACGCACGCTGTTCTTTAATGAGGTCACTGGGTGAAAGGTCAATTGCACTAGTCAATGCACTGTGGGAAACTGAGTTTGCATTAGCCCGCTTGTGTACCACAAAGGCTGAGCCACAGAAGAGACAGAAGTAAGAAGGGAGATGTGAACATACCAAAGTGGATCGCAGGGAAAACCTGGCCCTGCAGGGCTCCTAATATATCTGTGCGGCATGACAAGCACACAACCAGACAAAACTTCAGTTTGTTTCTTTAGACACTCAAAAATCAGCTACTTATGCATATCTGACTGAGGAGGTTTCTACTTTCTGTTTAATTCTTCTCCTTTAAACAAGAATGCACACACACAAATTCTCAGCGTTTATCCCCTGCAGGGATCTAGAGACGCACAAATCCCTGCGGCTCCATTGTGATGCTTTTGTTGTTTTTGGTGTGTGTGAGATGTCAAGCTGTTAGCTCCTAGCATGAAAACTGGGGGTATCTGACCCACTTAAAACTCTTCACAAACTCAGCCTCTGGTGTGTTAAATAAATAGAGACACAAAGAGCCGTTTCCCACATCAAACTCCTTTAAAAAAACAAAGCTTGAACTGAAAGAACAATCTCTGTAAAAAAGCGCTTTGGTTCATTTAAACAGTTAGATAAACTGAAGCCCCGCCCTCACCTGCTGCTGCCACGCCCACACCTGCTGCCACTGCTCTCCCATTGGTCTGAAATGGGTTAGTGGGAACGGCCTGTGAAGCCACAGGGGCAGCAAATGGATTTGTTGATGGACCTGTTAGATGACAAACAAACAATCGAGATGGAGGCGAGATGTAGAGTGTAAAATAAAAGTCTCAGACATTTGAAAGATGTTGTTACCTGTAAAACCCTGAGGCATGCTGGGAATACCCTGTTGTGCTTGAGTAGGAGGAAGCGCTGTAGAGGATCCAAACACAGGCCTGTATGAGAAACAGGAAAGTGAGTTTAAGAGCCTGGATTAACTTTATATCAGCAGAAGCAGAGTGACAGGTCTTGTTAAACTCACCCCTGTGCTGTGGTGGCAGTGTTGTAGCCGCTGACGTTTGGCGCTGAAGAGCTAAAAACGTTGTCCAGTGCAGCTAGAGCAGCATAGCGATCGCTACCCAGCAGAGCGGCCTGAGGAGGAGGCGGGCCCACGCCTGCAGAGGGCGGAGCAGAACTTGTGCCTGTGGAGAAAAAGCTTTTTTTTATTTGAAGGCAAACTGAATCCAAACCCTCTCTCATCCATTCTAATGCTGCTTCCTAGAGAGAATAAGAAAAGACCATTTCAAAAGCTTCAGTTTTAGAAGCAGTGCTAGTTGCAATGCTAGTTTCAAACACATTTCTTAGGGATATACAGACGCCAGCTCTTTAACAGGGTAACTCACAGCTATACCAACAAAAGACAGTAAATCTGTTATGAAAGTGTCATTTGGAGCGGAGATAATGTGAAGGGGATGAATTTAGGAGACTTCTTGGAGACTTCTTTAGCAAGCTAACAGTCTTAAAGCGTAAAGCGTACACAGGGTACATGAAGGCTGGGTTAAGTAAACAGGAGCTCAGCAGGTCACACAGGCCCTAGTATTCCATTTTAATCATAAGAGCCAAAATAATATTTAACAATAACTTTATATTAAACATCAACTACATTCTGACTGGCTGCAATTTCGTTGCTTCACGTAACAATTCACTTTCTGTGAGAGCAGATAAATCGTTCAATGCTTGAAAAACTGTTGCGTCACACCTAGTTGCGTCACGCCTAGGACAAGGTTAAAGAGCTTGAGAAATTGTACCTTGCTCAGGTTTGGTGCTACCGAACATGTTGTCGAGGTCGGCGAGAGCCGCGTATCGGTCCGCTGGGACACTGGCTGCCTCCACTTTATGCTCAGATTTACTCTGAGTGGAGCTAAACGAGGGGAAATCTGCACTGCACGATTTAGGGAAGTTATCGAAGTTCGCAAAATTGGCGTTAGCTATTCCTGATGCACTACCTGTGGAGGAGAGATTTGAAAAGAGCAGCAGTTAGGAGTTTGCAGAGCAATATAAGAGAAAGAAAAGGGAGAGAGAGACTGAAGGCCTGTTCACAACAAGGACGATAACAATAACTATAAAGTTTTAAAAATCGTTCTAAATTTAGGAGAACAATGCTGTCCACACAACTATAAATGATAATGATACAGAGGAACAATACTGCTTAGGTCACTTTCAGTCACTTCTCAGCTGATGAAGGATAAAATGTTGGCAGCCAATCAAAATTTTAGCTGATGAAGCATAAAATGTTGGCAGCTAATCAAAATTTCAGCTGATGAAGGATAAAACATTGGCAGCCAATCAAAATGCTTACACATTTAGAATAACAGACGACATGAGACCCATACAGAAGTATCAATAATCAATGTCTTAAAAAAAAAAAAAGACAACTCTCGTAACAAAGTGACGTTTTCTTCCAACTCCTCTTGTATGCAGGATTTCATGTCTGTTTCTCCTTTGGTTTCTTTGGGAAACATAAAGCAACAGCAGGTGATCTACATCCATCTTTGTGACTGTGAAACTGCAGTGCACAAGCATGTAGCTGCTAATACAGTTTTCCTTATAGGTATCATTCTTGGTGTGAACATGCCTTAAGAATCTCTGTTAAATAAGAAGTCCTGGAAAGCTAAGCACAGGAAATCGAATTGTACAGCACACTCACACAGGTGGCACAAGCTTAGATCAAGAAAGCCAAAGTAACAGAACAGCAAAGTAACAGAGGGTTAGTGTGTGTACAAACACACAAATACATACAAACACACTGTAACTTACTGTGAAGGGCCAGAGGAGGCAAAGATGTGGCAAACTCGCCCACACTGCGAGTACATGTGAGAGAACCGTACACTGACAGACACACAGGACACGAGCGAATAACAGCAACAAATAACAAGATAAAGTAGAAAGTAAAAGAGTAAACATAAATCAAAATTACAGAATTATACTGATATACAAGAAATGAATACAAGAAAGCTTAGCGAGGACAGTTAGACAGCTGATAAATCAACCAATCAGATGTGTTGATGCCCAACACTGGAGACATCACAAATCCATCTGTGTGTGCTCACAGAACCTGGTTGACTTGATTGTTGGACTTTAGTTTTTAATTAAAGACAATGAAATGCTGAATTACAAAGATCAGCTGATGAAAATCAGTAAAGTGATGAAAAGGTTAAATGGTCAGAAAAAGAGAGAATGTGAATGTGCAGTGAAAGTGCAGAAGTGAGACATAAAAACTAATCACATTTTGTGACTGTGTGTTTTATACCTGCTTGAGTGTGTTGATATGAGGTCTGTGGAGCTGATGGAAATGACGCTGTGGCTGGAGCAGCAGAACTTTTGAATGCATCAAAATTGGCAAAGTCTGTATTCGCATTAGAGTTCTGTGCTGCTGAGGTCCACCACAAACAAACAAACAAAAACCATGTAATGAGGAATGAGAATTAAACTGGAATGTAATGATAGGATAATCATTTCCAGCATATATATATATTGAACTTATTCAATACGCTTAGTGCAGCGTGCTGGGATAACAGAGCATGAGACCAAAGGAATTGTGGGTAGACAGAATGGTACCAAAACTGCACTGATGCAGCTGTTAACAGATTATAAGAGGACGGTTACTTGAATTGTTTGGGTATGTGTGTGAGCATGTTCTCACCCGAATGACTGTTGAAATGTGCAAAGTTGGCGAAGTTCGTCTTGCCACTGGACTGTGAGGGCGGAGGCGCAAAAATGTCACCACCCAGATCACTGAGCAGATCGAACTTCCTGTCCTGATGCTGCTGCTGAGTCAGCTGAGTGCGCAACACAACCGGAGACTGAAAAAATAATAATTTTAAAAAAATGGACACTTTTCCAAATACAAAGAAAATCGCACACATTTTTTATTAGGCGTTACCTGATTGGGTGTGTTTTTGTTGAGGTGTAAACTGGGCACTGATTCGCCCAGCAAAGTTTGGAGAGGTCGAACCTCTGGGGTACTACTGGTGCTGCTGGCTGAGGAACCAGAGATAGACGCATGAACGGAAGCCACCGTCTTAGCCTGGTCTGGAGGAACATACCTGAGAAAGACAGAATTATCGATTTGTCAGGATATGTTTTGCATTGTTTCAGTCTGTTGCTCTGTCCCATTTTTTAAACACTGCTAAGCAGCGTAAAAATTCACAATGCGAAATGAGAAAGTAAAATTGATGTTTTGGTGGGCGTTAAACATACATGCAAGATGATGTGTCTATTCTACATGTGTTCCTGTATCTCAACTGATAAAACATTGCGTTAGCAGCTCAAAATGTTGTGGATTTGAATCCCAGGGAACACATGTACTGATAAAAAATGTATAGTTTGAATATACTGTAGGTCGCTTTAGCCTGCCTGCCAAAAACATATATGTAAATGTTTTATCCATGAAAAATAAAACTATATATTTCCCTATGCAAATTAAAACAAATGTACTGATAGAACTTATAGAAGTCTCTGCAAATGAAAATTTATGAACACTACAGCACATAAAACATGGCCCACAAAATCTGTCCTTGTCACTGTATGTTTAATCTACATATATGAAGCGCAGAAAGTGATGTAACTAACAAAATGAACAGTGCGTGTTCTCGCTTACCATCGCTTCTTTTCATATTTATCCTGAAGAAACTCTTTGACTCTCTGAGGTTCTCTGAAGTCTGGGATGGTTGAGGTTCTGTCGTCATAGAGACTGAGCCATATCTGTTTACATACCTGCATATCCAATCAAAACACATAAAGAGACCATAAGCCACTTAAAGGGTAAACACAAACACACTTTAAACTCCCATCTCTTACTCTTAATACTTTTGACTGCTTTTTCAGTGAATATGTACTGTTTACAATTATTGCATGTGTAATATGGGCATTTAAACTGAACGTCTCACTGTTTTTAACACACACACACACACACACACACACACACTTCTACACTCTCTAGAGGGATGACATTTGAGATAACATTAAAAGCATTCATGGTGTGCCAAACACACACACACACACACACACACACACACAGATTTGATAAAACATCCAAGTGTAAAAGTGAGAGGCTTCGTACCCAGTACGTGTGTGTTTGAAGACACTGCTTCCATTTAGACATGAACAATGAGACACACAATTGTCACACAGTCTTTAAAAACAGTGGTAGCTGCGTATTCACTTTATATAGCAACACCAGAGTGAAGACAGTTATTATACAGACACTCAGGGAGTGTTTACATTATCCCTCAAACTGTAATGTAAGAATACTTTTATATACGTTTATATTGATCGGCTGAGCTTTCCTAGACCATCCTGACTGCATTTAATCAAGAGCAAACTAACAAACTGCCTGTAAACTGTAGTAAACTGTAGAGAGCTACATTATTGTCAGATGACCCCGTAACTTCAACTTTATTTGGCTAAGGTGACAGCGACAGCAGACGTGTCTGTCAGACAACACTCTGGAATTGAATTGAGACAGAAAAGTGGAGGAAAAAAATGAAGAGAGGATATCACACAAACTGGATTCAACTGGACACGATCACTATTTGTGTTTTAATGAAATGGAAAGTCATGTTCAATGCAATGCATTGTGGGATACAGTACCAATTGTAAAAAATGTAGTGGGTCACTCAGTCATTCTGGCATACTGCACGCAGTATACAAAGGACACACTGTACACAGTATACTACATTCCTCAGTAGTATGCCATTTCAAACAGACTTATAGATTAACCCTAGGCCTAGATTTAATATGTTTAACTGGTCTATTTAAAATCCCTCAGTATGCGTCTGTTTATGATGCATGTACGGCTCTGAGGTTTTAATTCACTACAACTGCTGTGTGACCAGGTTGAAGAACCACATTGGACTTACATGAAACACATTCATTAAGCAAATGTTTGCACAAGAACTCATTTTGCAATTCAACACGTTTAACTGGGAGATCATAGCGTGTCTGTATCTCATTATACACGGGTTTGAATAAGACTTTCCAGCAGCTCATCCTCGTAAATCAGGTCTCACGAGAACTGGGAAAAATCCCAGGAATGTAAAGTTTGAGAGGGGCTTGAGCATAGTCGGATGTAAGGGGGAGATAAAAAGCGCTTTCTTCTTTGTTGGAGAACAGAATCTTGGACAATTCGCCACATCTGTTTTCTACACAAAAAAACTGACACAAAAGAAAAGAAAAACAAACAACTCACTACCGAGCATTGTGCAAATGCGTTTCGCTGTCTGAACATTGGGCCTGTTGATTCAAAGCGCCTAGAAATCCCAGAAATGTTCGTTATCATAAATATACGACGGCTGCCCTGTGAACCGTCAACTCACTGGCATTCACAAACCAGCACAAACAGTCCACATAGATGACGAGACTTTCAATAAAACAATGCCAAACTGTGTGATATCATCGATTACCTCATTTCCGTGCTTCTGTAGAAATTCTATTTCTTGTTGCGTAAAGGTCGTCATGGAGATGGACTTCACTCTGTGTGGGGGGTTCAGGCCTCGTCTAAAGAAGAGACAGATAATACATGAGCGGGTTTAGCACTACAATGATTAAACGTGTAAAGCATCAATTACAATTGCATTTTTAGCTGTAAAACGATTTGTTATAAAGTGAAGAAACACAACACGTCCATTTAATTTAAACCAAATTCACTTGAAAGCATATCATAAGTATAGAAAGCTAGAATAGATAAGAAATGTAATGCAGAGAAATGTAAAGCCACATCTGATAGTGTGTTTATTCCACAGTCTCACTGCCAAACAGCAGTGTAAACACGTGAGAGCTGCCCATCACAAAGCCTGTTTCCTTCCTGTATTTACCCGGTTACCACAGATTTGCTCTCTCGGGGTTTGTGTGTGCATGTACTGCAGGACATGCTGCCCCTGATTTTTTTTTTTTACACTTTCTGTTTTTTCCTTCCTTTCACTGAACACTTCTGTTCTCTGTCATCTAATGATGCCATATGCTCAGTATCAACTAATAACTAACAAGAACATGTTGATAAGGCCATTTGTGCAGTTAAAGGATTAGTTTACCAAAAATGACTTATGTTATCACGTTGTTCCAAATACGCATGATCATCCTTGATTCTCTTTTCACATAATAGAAGCATTCACTTTCATTAAACGGAAAACAGCAGCCAGGACATCCTTAAAAAATTACCTTTTGTGCTCCATGGAAGAAAGTAATGACGGGGTAATGAAGAGTGACGCAAAAAATTGATTAATTAATTTAGATCAATTTTAGGTGTCCTGTTCCTTTAAGAAACTTTACCTCTGCCAAACATACCCACTTCTATTCCACTGGGATTGGATGGTGTTTAGCAACTGTGTACGTATAGACAAGATATTCAACACGACTCTGACGTCCCCATGTGTAGAAACGGGTGACAGTTCATCTGACACCTGAGCCCCAACAGATGTTCCAAGCCGCATTTGAGCCAACACAACCCCCATAAACCCCCAAATGCTCGGCAGACGCACCAGCTGCACTAATGATCGCGGCCTGTCTGCTTGTGGGGATCTAATCGTGCTGGTAAAATTCACCCAAAACAATCTTCCACCTCTGGGGACATCACCTGCAACTTCCTGTGCATTATTCTTGCGTATGACTGTGTGCGTGTGTATCCATGGAGATGAGAGTCATTTGTTGTCAAATTATGAAGGGCATGAACAGAGAGGCCGGGGTAAGATTAGACTAGATGCTAAATTATTCACGTTGTGCTGCGGGCCACTGGACGTCCTCAAATCGAACGTTCTACCTTCTGCATGATACTGAACAGATAAAGTAACAATTCTTGAGCTGATAATAACCCTTACAGCACACACTTTTGGTAACTATGGAAACATGTTTTGAATAGTTTTAGCATTTATTGATTTGGCCAATGCTTTCCCTATTCAAACTCGCTACTATCTCGAACCACAAGCCACACGTAATCACATTCTTTTGATGTTTATGAGATCTCATGAATCAAACTTGAATGGAGTTGGTCTGAACTGAAGTAAAGTACCAGTTATATTTAAAATGTGAATGTGGGTCCCACCAATACAAATCAACATTAACCGATTCTGGGTTTTACTGACTTGAAACAAAATATCAACATTTACACCCAACGCACTGACATTGGCAAACAAATTGACGCACATGCGGAGTAACAGATCCCACGTGTACTGGCTTACTGTTATTTGTTCAGTGTGTGAACAAACTTGTTCTGAAGTTTTATTTGACTAAAGCACTGTCACCCAGGGCAGCGCTCAAAAGCCAGCTGATGTTTTGTTTAAACGCTCGAGAGGAAAGTTAGCACACAAGCCCGAGGAACACGTTTAACCTTCAAGTAGCATGAGAACCGTTTCTGCTGGTGGCCAGAAGCTCTGGCATTAACTTCACGAAACCTTCTCGCACTGGCTGAGTTAGCAGATGCTGCATCTGGTTTTATTAGTGAGAGAAGCTGAAGATGAGCCACTGAGCTGCAGGTACAAGGTGCCCTCATGTAATTGACTGTTGTATGGGCTCCTGAATCACGCCCGTGTGAATGATGCTCTGAGCAGGTGGATGATGGGCTCAGGGACTCAGAGAGGGAGGAAAATAGGTCGAAAACTGGGCGAGAGGCCAGTGTCCCCAAGGCATACAGAGCAGAGGAAGAGAGAGAGAGAGAGAGAGAGAGAGAGAGAGAGAGAGAGAGAGAGAGAGAGAGAGAGAGAGAGAGAGAGGGAGAGGGAGGGAAAGAGAGGGAGAGAGAGAGAAAGAGAGGGAGAGAGAGAGAGAGAGAAGGAGAGAGCGAGCGAGAGAAGAGAGAGATATTACATTCTTAGTTACTCAATACTCTAGTTTTGTTTCTTAAGAAAATCACTGCAAGCTTCCTCAGAAAACACGCAGACACACACACACACAAACCATCTGATGTAACGTCTGCAAAACCAAGAAATATTCACAAAATATTTAAATTCTGATAAAAATCTCACCACACCGCGTTCAGATTAATCATACTGTTTAAGAAGGATTAACATTGTGAGGCTATACCTACAAAGAGACAATTCCTATAGTATTTTTATATTTTTTTATATTGGCAAAAGCAACTGAAAGTCATGTGACAAAACAACAGCATGTGAAAAATGATAATCAAGAAAAGATGTGTGTTGTGTCTGATGTATCAGAGAGACCGAAAAACTAAGGGGAACAAAAGAGAGAGACAGAGAGAGAGACAAAGAGGGAGAGAGAGAAAGAGAGAGATTGTAAGACAGAATAAGGATGCAGGTGGAGCCGCCCTGCTGTGGAATGTGTTTACCCTGCAAGTGACCCTGTCATAAAACTAACAGGGAAGTGTTTGTGTGTCCAGCCTCAATCTCTCCTCAGGTATCAGTCTGTCTCATCAACACTCTCTCTCTCTCTCTCTCTCTGACTTCCTGCTCTGAGATTCAAGTTCAAAATGATTTTTCGCAATGACCAATGCAAGCAGACAGTGGCATACATAAAATTTCTCCGATTCATTTTACATAAGTCACAAAAAATGACAACAAACCATTTAGGCCTTTTATAATTGTCAGGGCTTTTAGAACAGCCATCAATGTTCAGCCAAGCAAGTACGGTAATTAGCAGAAGCAAATAATAGTTACATTTTGTTTAATTTATTAATCTAGCATTAGTTTAAACTCACTGTTATTCGGGTTTAGTGATGCACACATGCACGCACATGTTGGCATGTGGTTTGGGGTCTCTCCATACACAATATGGAGACATAATAGTTTTTATACTGTACAAACTGTATATTCCATCCCCTAACCCTAAACCTAACCCTCACAGAAAGGTTTTGGCATTTTTAATTAACAAAAATTACATTTAGTATGTTTAGTATGTTTTTTAAGGACACAGGAACTGTTCCCATAAACCATGTTAACATTATTATACACGTCTTTATACACATTTGTGTCCTTGTAAACCACATATACAACCCCCCCACACACACAGAACGGCAACACCGTGGGCCTCTGTAGTGAGAGGACATGTGCACTTCCTGTCCTGCTGCTCCCACATGTACACCACATGTTGCTGAAGCAGCAAATGACTTAACATATACATCCTGTTAGAAAAACATCCATATTTCACTCTCTCCTTGATCACTCACTCACTCATGCCAGAATGACTTTAGACATGACCAGACTGATTTCAGAACTCGTAAGTGTGAGGATGCTCAATCAAGCAAAATCACATACAGCTAAAAATAAACCAAGACCAACAGCAGCAAACCTCAGAACCAAGGTGTCGAAAAAATAGAACCACAGACGACATCAGCTGGTTTTAGCAGCCACTGATTAAACACACATCAGAAACATGTATACGTCTTACAAATGCAACATAATACATGTGCATGATTCCAGGTGTGAATGATACACTAGTCTTTACATAAGCATTAGGCAAATATACACAATATACACCCAACCAACAGATCCACTCTGTAATAACACAAATAGTGTCACATCCCTTACAAACAACACATTAACAATGGCTACTTTTTGTTAAATTTACCTGCTACTGTGAAATTGTAAGAAATTAATAGGAGACATCTTGTAGCTCAATGAGCAGAATGTGGTGCTAGTGACGCATGTACACACTGAATTCAGTTCATATTCTGAATTTGCTTTTATTAAAACTGGATTCACCTGCCAGTGTAAACGCAGGACAGAAAATGTGAATTTCATGGGGACTGAAACTGGAACTCGCTGGCACACTTTTACATCCACAAAGTCAGAGGATCATCTCCCCACGTGCGAATGCTCCAATTAAAAGACAAGGAGAAATTGCTGCCTGCCGTCTAACAGCACGTACAACATACAATATCAAAGAACACATGCTAATACAAAGAACACAAACCCACTAATTCACGTTTTCCATAAACTGAATATAAGAAAGTGTATACAAGTGTGTGAAGGTCTTTTACACCCTGTTACATCACTTTCATGATCAGTTCAGGTGTACTCAGATTATTCACCATGTAACAGACCGGCTGTAAGCAGTCTGACACCTGGTGCGTATGTTAACTGCAGGAAGCAGACGTCTCTCTAGTGATGCTGAAGTCATTTCAGGAGCTCGTATTTAAAAAAAGAATCTAATTATCTCCTCTAATGGAGTTCACCAGGACAGTCACCGTTCACACACACACACACACATAGGTTTGTATTTCATGTTAGTCCATCGACTTTTATTTTTATGTACAAACTGTATATTCTATCTCCCTATACTAACCCTACCCCAAAGCGAACCCTCACAGAAAACTTTCTGATATTTTTGATTATCACAAAACATCATTCTGTATGATTTGTAAGATTGTTTCCTCATTAGGAGGAAGTTTGGACTGTTATTGAAGGTTTCTTTGTAAATTGTGAACAGGCCAATCTGAATCAGAAATTACTAGTTCAAACGAGTTCAGATTAAATGAGGTCATGGAGTCCATTCATCATTACAAATCAGAGATCTGAGGAGTCATTATATAAACTAATCCAACCAATTAAACTAACTCATATTCATGACTTTCAGCAAATGAACTCCATTTAGGAAACTCACTCCAATTTAGTCTGAATTCTCAAACATAAATCAGCAGTTCCATTTGCAAAGTCCAATTCAAATGAAGATATAAACCGGGAAAAAAGGGGTCAGTTTTCATCATATTCCAAACCAAGCGTAAAATTAAATTTGCATTATACTGCAAGGATAAACTGAGCTCAGTGTTAACAGCTGTACGGCACCTATACTACAAACTAAAGAACAACATTTAAATGAAATAATTCTGTTAAAAAAAGAGAAGACTGTTCATTCTTGCATGAATTGCTATCAGGCTCTTAAATGCAAAAACTTCAAACCACACCCATAAAAGAAGTCAAATTATGAGGTGAAATAAGTCCTTTTAATCTAACAGTTGTCTTCTCAACCTTTCCTTTAATTCATCTGAAATAAAATAACTTTATTTTAGGAAGCATTTCCAGCTGTAATCCACAATCCCATGAGCTACAAATGTCTGTTACACAACAGACCTGAAACACTGCTGCAGGACATCACATGCCCATCATAATGAGTTAAACATCTATATAAATATTTATTGAAAGACACAACCCTTCAAAAAATACCAGCACCTTTAATGCATAACCAAGTCTACTATATCACTGGCAATCTGATGAATGTAATCAGCTAACAGAAGACTATCATTACACAAAAAGGGACTTAATTTAAAATACACAAGCTAATTAAGAGCTGATCTGGAGCTGTAGATATCTAGGCGTTTTGTTGTGTTTTCTGCCCAAACTAACAATTGATGCCAACAACAGATGAATGACATGTCCATGTGCACAATTATCTACAAAACACAGTCATTTAAAGCATTAATTCAGCTTACACTCTAGTGTAGTTAGGAATGGATGAATTCTCTGCTATCATGGGTGCACACCCGGAGAGTGTGGTGTAGTTTCTGTCTCCCACACGTCACCCTGTGTCTTACTGTCCTGCTCTTCCACTTGCTGTTAAGGTTTGTCTGATCTTAAAGGCCTCTCCTTACTGCTAGATAAAGCCCATGGCTGGCAGCGCAGACTGAGAGTCTGATCAGCAAACAGGTAACTCCTCAACTTTGCTGGACCCTATTTGTTATAGTGCACTGCCATAAGCACCCAAGTTATTCTCTAAAACATACATTTAAATGAACAACCATCAAGTCTGGTTAAGTGGGAAGCAACCACTCCCAACCCCCAAGAGCACACTAACCCACCCACCCAAAATACACATTAAACCCCCTAAAACCACACAACGCCGTTTATGCTTATGGATCTGCCATCTGATCTCATAACAGCTGCGTCTAAATAATCTGCCAAACGCGCCGTGTTGGGGAGTCTACGAGCTGCCCACCTAGACCGCGTTTTGGGGGCATCACAAGATTCGAACGTTCGTCATCGAACGCTTTATGACATCACAGGCTCGTCAAAAAGGTTCCATTCGAACGTTCGTCATCGAACCCTTTATGACATCACAGGCGCGTCATAAAGGTTCCATTCGACCGTTCGTCATCGCACGCTTTATGACATCACAGGCGCGTTGAAACGTTCCATTGGAACGTTCCAGCGAGATTATGACGCCCCAGAAGTGCTGCCTGAGTAGGCAGCTCACTAGGTTTTGAGACACGATCAACGCGTGTACCATACAGCGGCTCAGACAGAAAGACGGGAGGGTGGCTCACAGGATGCCGGAGCAGGACGTGCACACGAACGAGCCCACGGACATGTTGGCGTACGTCGGGCCGCGCTGATCGCAGTCGAAACACTTTCGGTTGGGAGGCAAACTCGTCATTTCCCGCAGCATCTTCAGGTGCTTCTCC
This sequence comes from Chromobotia macracanthus, assembly GCA_036877525.1. Taxonomy (NCBI): domain Eukaryota; kingdom Metazoa; phylum Chordata; class Actinopteri; order Cypriniformes; family Botiidae; genus Chromobotia; species Chromobotia macracanthus. The sequence continues at coordinate 2,704,922 of JAZGTH010000075.1, read as the reverse complement.
TCCTGTTTTCGCTTGGCGCTCGCTGCCATGGCCGGAGCCCTTAATATAACGCTGATGAATAAAAAATGATAAAACTCCAGTGAACGTGAACGTAAAGGTGTCGTTAAGGCACCGACGGACCGTGAGGACAGGGCGGACCGCAGATCTTCAGAGGCGCCTCACGTTTAACGCGAACAACGGGCGACAGCGCCGTAACGACGAGAGGAGGATCCTTGACCGACCAGCCTTCCCACCCTCCCTTCACTGCCAGCGAAACACTCAGCCGTCCCACTCTGCATTGGCTTGCATTGTACGACTAGATGCATGCAATTCAATACAGTGACCAGTAGGGGATGTGCTAAAACTTTATACAGCTTATTGTGGTGTGTTATATTGTATAGAAATCTATTAAAATTAGATGCAAATTTTGTTTAAAAATATATGAACTTTATGTAAACCGACTTGTGAACGCGAGCAGCCAATCACAGCTGCCACTTGAAATCACGTGGTCACATTCAAGCCCCCAAAAGACTTTCTCGGGTGCTCGTTTGCGCCTGAATTTCGGCGCTCGCCACCCAGAGCGCCCTCTGCAGGAACTCACCGGAACAACATCACTGTTTTTAAGCCTGCTGTGAATATATGAACGGAGAAAGTCAACTGTGTATTTTCTTCACATTTCAGAAATCAAATAAACTAAACGACTAGAGTCACGAATATGTAAATGAGTTAATTTTCTTAAGCAACTGAAATTCATTTGATTCTGAGTGTAGGGATGGTTGTTGCGTGTAGGGGCATACTGCCAGCAGCAAGTAAAATGAAATTGTAGTTGAAATGTTTTGGATGTTTATTAATGCATGATCCTGCTAATACAGGAAAACAGAGAAAGTCATGTTAATGCAGGGCCTGTTTTTTTATTTACAACATAGTTTGGAAATGTATAAATAAATGTTTGATTTACATGGTCCAGCCAGAATGTGTCTGGTGTCCTTCAGTATGTAAAGTGCTTTACAATCTGTAAAGTCTGTAACTGTGACAGCCACTCTGGCACTACAAGCATTATGAAGACTGGCCACCATCGAGATTTTGATATTTGAGAGAGAAAAAACCCTGAGAGAATATCTTTGTTCTGTAATAACACCTTTTTATTACCAGCCAAAGAATATAATTTACATACACATACAATTTACAACAAAAACTCTACACATGCCGAAACTGATGGATGACTCCTATATAAGATTATAAGAGGTATATTAGCTGTATATGCATTTGTATTGTTTAGCACTAAGAGTTGGCATTAGAAAAACAGTCTATCAGAGCATTAATTTGTGGAACCAAGTCTCCAGTGATGCCACATTGATCTCAGATGAATCGAGAGGTTCCTCCAACACAATTGTGAACAAGCAGACACCACCACATGTTCAATTTTGGCTTGTGTCTTTCAAAAGTCCCCCGCCTGAATCCACTCTTCAAGAAGCTGCTTGTCTATGTGAATAACTGGTACAGCACTGACTCCTGGAGTTCTGTGTAGTTTACACATGAGGGAAAGGAGAAGTCATTTATCCGCTGGTGAGAGCCTGTGTGCTGGAGATCTGAAGCTGTTCAGCGGGGCTGAAGTCCCACGGTCTGCGGTTCTCTGTGTAGCCGTAGAGTTTCCTCAGAGCAACACGTGCCGCTTCCTCTTCAGCTGCAAGGACGGTCTCTCCGGGACCCTGGGCCAGCAGCTTACGGTCACTGACGCAGAACAGGAGACAGAAAAAGGTTCGGCATTTTAAAATCAATCTAAAATATAAAGTTAGAACAGTATTGACTATTTGCACAGAAGTGGGTCTATAAATATGTCCTAGAATATATTTAATTTGACCATGAAACATCATAACACTTGGCCATCTACATTAATCAGGTAGAATTTATTCTAGAGTTCTAGATCAGGTGTATTTATACTGTCAGAAAACTTACAATAAATTAAATTATCTAACAATGTGATTAAGCCAATTTTAGTAGCATGATTATACAAATATTTTGTACGTATTTGTTCACCAATTTAGCATTTGTAAAATTTGTGCAGTGAAATCTCTGATGTATGTGGTCTAATTAAAGGTCCTGTCTCAGCATTTGCTTCTTACCTGTAAAGCCCAACAAAATAGAGTGGCAGGACAGTACTGGCACCAGCAGACCGGATCAGGCGGGGCTCAGGTAGAGCAACACTTCTACTGCTCAATTCTTTAACCAGCAGGCCCATGGGATCAACTACTCTCCACAAATCAAACAGATCTTTCCCTACCAGCTGAGTCACCAGAAAATCCTGCAAAACACATAAAACAGCCGCATTAACCTTCAGTGCATTTCAAAGCACAGTCATATGAACCGACTTTTACTACACTAATAATAAAAAAACCAAATAAAGGACATTATAAAACCTAACAGGACACTTGTCTTACCCTGATAAAAAGCCCTGCTTTTACAGATCCACTGCTCTGCTCTAAAGCACCAATCACAGCGAAGAACGTCCCCCGCAGGACTTCACCCGGGACAGGAAACTCTTCGCTCATCGTCAGCTCCTCCACTGCCAGGTTCCGCGCGACATGACACACGACCTCTGACCCTGTCAGGTGACCTACAATGGCTGCCACACCATCCTCAGGAAGGCTGGGAAAGTTGCCCCTGCACCAATCGCTGAGGAAACCCTGCACAGTGAAACAACGGTGTCATGACATCACCAGACCTGATACGTACACAGGCCTGTTTTTTGACAAGCATGTCGAGGCATCATCATCCACCAGCAGTGTGTGTTACTCTCACCTGCGTGAACTGTTGTCCATGCACCTGCAGCTCCCCATTGTCTTTCAGGCTGAGTGCAGTGGAGTCTGCATCCAGACCCAGTGAGGTTCTCCTCTGCTCCTCAGAGCGCAGATAGCAGGGGTTTACAAACGCAGTCTTCAGCAGCTCCAGACTGAAAGTCTCCTGCAGGCGGGCACTGAAGGCTTCAACCTCAGCATGATAATCAAAGTTCAGCTGCTGGTGTCTGATGAGAGCAGAAACGTCAGTAAAATATGGGCATGCTTTATTATATTATAGTTATATGCTTTATTATATTATAGTTATATGCTTTATTATACTATAGTTATATGCTTTATTATATTATAGTTATGTGCTTTATTATATTATAGTTATATGCTCTATTATACTATAGTTATATGCTTTATTATATTATAGTTATATGCTCTATTATACTATAGTTATATGCTCTATTATACTATAGTTATATGCTTTATTATATTATAGTTATATGCTCTATTATACTATAGTTATATGCTCTATTATACTATAGTTACATGCTTTATTATACTATAGTTATATGCTTTATTATATTATAGTTATATGCTTTATTATACTATAGTTATATGCTTTATTATACTATAGTTATATGCTTTATTATACTATAGTTATATGCTTTATTATATTATAGTTATATGCTCTATTATACTATAGTTACATGCTTTATTATACTATAGTTACATGCTTTATTATACTATAGTTATATGCTTTATTATATTATAGTTATATGCTTTATTATACTATAGTTATATGCTTTATTATACTATAGTTATATGCTTTATTATACTATAGTTACATGCTTTATTATACTATAGTTATATGCTTTATTATATTATAGTTATATGCTTTATTATACTATAGTTACATGCTTTATTATACTATAGTTATATGCTTTATTATACTATAGTTATATGCTTATAACTAGTTATGTTATTATATTATAGTTATATGCTTTATTATACTATAGTTATATGCTTTATTATACTATAGTTATATGCTTTATTATACTATAGTTATATGCTTTATTATACTATAGTTATATGCTTTATTATATTATAGTTACATGCTTTATTATATTATAGTTATATGCTTTATTATACTATAGTTATATGCTTTATTATACTATAGTTATATGCTTTATTATATTATAGTTATATGCTCTATTATACTATAGTTATATGCTTTATTATACTATAGTTGGCTATAGTTATAGATAAAGTTCATGGAAATAGAACCACGATGAAGAAATCCATCAGATATCGGAGCATTTATAAACACAATGCTTGCGTCTTAAAAACCGAGCAAGATGCCTACAAAGACAACAGCTGGATGATTTTGAACACCTCCAGGTATCTGTCTGGGGTTGGACGCGATGGCCTTGAGATCTACTGACCGTGGCTTTGGGGGCGGAGGTCCCTCCATCTTCCTCTTCCTCTCCATGATGAGCGTGTACGCCTTCATCCATCTCTTCATCTCTCGGGTCTGTGTGATCTGCACTCCTCTGCCCACATACTGAAATCGCAGCGTTAAAACTGCGCGACTCACAAGCGCCCTGCACGCCGCCATGACAGCCCGACCTGACGCCGCGCTGTGAGGACGAGCGTCGGGGAAAATGCGCGCAGCGCCCCCGCGCGTCCGGATGATCGAATAGCAGCAGATCATGATTAACAGATGCTCATGATAATGTTTTCTGGACGTTTTGTGCACGTTTGATCAACGTTTTTATTGTTTACATACCTGTATTGACGGGTTTATAAATGTGTTTTCCATCTAATGTTTATCTTTGGGCAATATGGTCTTAAACACACATACAGTGGTATCATAGTGATAATAAAATCACGTATAATGATAACACAATTGTTTTCTAATATATACCATGGTACTGAATATTTACTAATATTATTTATATGATAATATATATTTATATATATATATATAATATCATACATTCCCAAACAACCTAAGCACATTTTACTAATGTATAATCATTTATATGAGTCAAAATGTATATCAAGTTAACATTTATATCCTGTTACTCCTGTTAGGGTGCTTATACTCAAGTCTTCATAAAATAAACGCAAATGCAGCTATAATAAATAAAAAATGTAAGCTTCAAAACACGCAGGACTTCATTATTGGTGTCATTTATTGAAATAATACGTCTTTTTCATTTCTCTGTGGAAAGAAAATGGTATTGTTTAAATCTGTATCATTTCAGTAATATGCTACACAAACGCGGGACAACTTGTAGCAGAAATATCATCATTACCAGCATATTTTGAACTTTTTCCCAAGAATGGTTAACGTGAATAATGACCAGGACAAAACTCACACAAATGTAAGATGGTGACAAGTATGGTTTCTATGGCGATGTGAGGCAACATACAGACTGTACATAACGTACCCAAATTCAAAACAGTCATATTATTATTTAATATTATATGCATTTCCTCTGTTTGTGGTATATCAGTGCGTCCCATTCCATTGGTCGATGATGATATAGTTTCATACTAATTTTGCACAGTACATGGAACGTATGGATCTTTATAGGCAAAGCTTAAAGACGTTTGAGGAAAAATATATACATCTGGTTCATGCTCGGCTTCACGCAAACAGAAAGTCCTTAAAATGATACAAAATCAGGAGAAAGAGCAACTGTAGATTGTACAAATAAAAAAATAAATTTACAAATAATGTTTACAATAAAATAAAAAGACAAACCCAAACAGATAATCTGTCCCTGACTACCACTCTTGCCGTGAAGAAATCTTAAAATGTTTGCCATAAGTCACTATGGCTAACACAAAGAACGGAGGGGGCGTGTCCTGGTTTTGCCCCTCCCACACAGCTATCCGTGCTGCTTTAGCGACGGAACCAAACCCAGCTGTTGATTAGCCAGAAAGCTACAGTGACAGAATACACGATCATTTCACGTTTGGCTCTCTCTTTGTTCTCCTCCTCCAAAAGCTGTAAGCGCCGGTTCAGCTTGACAATCTGGGATAACAGATGACAGGAAGCGATGGAAGTTATAAGTATTAAAAGCTGAAAACGATGGCATCATACATTTTGCCTGATATTTTAAATACCTGTCTGCGTAAAGACGTGGCGTCCACGATGGCCATGTCATCCACCCCACCTTCCAGCGTAGAGTCTAGCGTCGCCAGGGCAAACCTGTTAGAAACAATACCACAAGACTTCATAAAACATTAAGATTATAATGAGAGAACAGAGAGAAACACAGAGGCGCTAAACAGATGACGGGGAGAGATGAGAGACAGAGAGGAGTTACCTGTTATCATACTGAGGGTGAGAGAGGGTCGAACCCCCTCTAAGAGATGACTTGCTGAGAAGCAGAGGTGGAGAAGGTGAGGGAGGGAGAAAGAAAGAAGACAGACACACACAGACAACTTTAAACCACATGTAATGTGCTTTACACTACCTCACTGGCCCGGCCAACATTTTTTAACACAAGAACCATCTGGAAAAACTATGATAGTATAGCAAGCCAACAAATACACTCACACATCTTTTAAAGCTGCAATCCGTAACTTTTATTGGTTAAAAATAAACAATAATCAGTAACTGAGCAAGTACATGACAGATCAGTGTTCAACACTTTTTCAGTCATTTTTAGGGAAATGTCAGTTTGGATTAATTTGACTTCAACCTACGTAAAGAAAAGTAAAACAAAGTACCCTGCAATTCTGAGATTCAAACAAACAGAGATGGCAATAGAGTGGCAAAAGTAACAGACTGCAGCTTTAAAATGATCTCTTGCTCATTTTTAGAGAATTAACAGAGCAGTGAATATTGTTATGAGGCTTCTAGAGTAAGCTAAATTAAGTCTTGTGCTTGTCATGGAGTTAATGCCATTCTGAAAGCCATCAATGAAAAGCCAAGCAGGTCGAGGGGGAAGAGGAAATGACCTCATGAATACCAGCTGTGTGAGTATTCACAACAATCAACACAAACGGCTTATGTGTTGATTTAACTGAACAGTAAATCATCAGGATTTACTAGAAATGATACAAACAAATGTCAGAAATATTGCAGAAACGTCTGTGCACATTGCGCATGCTCAACATAAAACTCAAAACGAAGAGGCTGACAAAAAAAACTGAGCTTATGACAGCAGCGTGTCAACATCCAAAGGCAACAATGCAGAAACAAAACTGTAATCATAAAAATAAATATGTAGGGCTGTTTTGTTTGTGCCTGAATCCTGATTCAGGTTTAAAAAATAAATCAGAAATACTTTGTGCTTTTTTCTCACCAAATCATTATCAAGCCATTATCAGAATTACACGTGAAGGACTATCAGCTGCTGAAGACTTTGCTCCTGTCTTAATCTGACACATTATGATTAGATACTTGAGACAACATCTAATTTAGCCAGAAGTGAGTCTCTTTAGGGAGTAATTAGGGGTCAGACGTCAAAGGTCACCTGCGCTGGTTTTCATCCAGGACCTCCAGGACCTGCTGGTAGGCCCGGCGTGTGGTTGACTGGATGAAGGAAAGGACACTGCGGGCACTGAAGTGGTTAAACCCATCCTCGGCACCACCGAGAGGAGTCATACTGACCAAACCAGCAGAAAGAGAGAGAGAGAGGTAAAATAAAAACATAAGAGAGGAGTAAGACAGAGAGAGAGAGTCAAACTAAATTAAAGAGATAGTTCACCCCCAAATATCATGAACAACATAAGAATGTAATTTTTGGGTGAACTACCCCTTTAAGGTTTCAGAAAGAGGGGAAAAAGATGAGAATGAAAGAAAGAAGAGAGAGAAAGATAAAAATAACCGATTCGTGGCCAGGCAGAAATGTTATACATTAGATGGGCAAGAGGCTCACCACAGAAAACTAAATCACACCCCATCAAACCCTTGAAGAGGCCATAACAAGCACTAACAATCCCACACAATCTCATGTGCATCCTTTTAACAGCAGAAACACACACACAGTCTACAAGACCGACATCAAGAACAACCACCAGGCTCCAAAGCACAGAACAGAACCATCAGCACTGAGATCCAGCATCAGAAGCGCAGACGAATCAGCTGAGCTCGCATCTGACCAATCAAGAGGCTTCTTACTGAACCACAACATCTATTAACACTAATCCATCCAGACACAACCGATTCACAACTGTAAGTTTATAATAATGATTTATGATTTGAGCTGTTGTGTCCGATTTCCCAGGAAATGTCAGTTCAGCTTCAACATGCTTAAAAGCATGTACAGCAACCTGCAATTTTATGTTTTAAACAGAGATGGCGGTAGAGAGGTGAAAGTTACAGATTGCAGCTTTAATTTTGTAATTGCTAATTGTTTAGTATGAACGAATATTTAAATAAACAGACATTTAATTGTGAGAACGACATATTAGTATAATTCTGTAAAAATTGTTCCTGTTTTTGTTTAGCCTACATGTAAAGTAGCCTTTGAAAACAGACAGCTGAGCTGATGGACATGACACCAGTCGAATCAGCAACAGAAGCCGTTTTAATAAAAGTACATGTGGGTGTACAGGAGGAAAAAGAGGTGTTGTCATTGGCAGGGTTTATGTGCTTTTACTGAGAGACCAGAAACCACCATGTCAACACAAGCCAACAACTGCAGATTGACTGATGTGTTTCTTTAAGAATAAACCCTCCATGAGAACAGCTCCTCAGTGCAGGAGTGGCCCTTTATTATCAGCGCTCAACAACAGAGTAGAACAGAGTATAACAGAATAGAGAAACAATAAACAGCCTTGTGGGCAGCCATGAAACAGGAAACTGCTGAGCTCACCAACACCTAATAACCAGTTCTGCTTTGTTTTATGATAGGCCACTCCTTTAGTCACAGTATCATGCACTGACCTGTAGAGGCCTGAAAAAGCACAAAAGCCAGGCAGGAAAGCTATGAAACAAACACATGCATTGTCCTAACTCACCCTCTTTGAGTTAACATCACAGAGGAAGAGAAAGAACAAACAAAACAAGACACAAGGAAGTAAATAAGAGGGTGGTTTTGGAGGTGACAAGAGGTTTCATAATGTTCAAACTGAAAAGAAAGTGTGTGTGTGTTTGAGTCTCGGCACTCACGTGGAGTCGCTCCTGGCGAGCTGACCGTTGTGATGCGCACTTGTGTTCTCGCTGACTGAGCGCTCCCTGCGCATCCTGCTTTGCTTCTTATTTTCCTAATTTCAAGATCACACAATCACATGTTTCATTCCATTCATCTTAAGCTCACATTTTCACACAGATCATCCCCCCCCTACTAAATCTGCTCCATCCCACTTACATCCTCGCTGGGTTGGCTGGCAGAGCTGGGTTGTTCCATTTCTAAGAAGTCTAGGGGACGTTCATTCAGCGTAAGGACTCGCGGTGGCGTCTTGAGGGACAGTGTTGACGCCAGTGGGGTGGACTGGATGAGGTCCAGATCTCTGGGTCTGGAGAACTGGGAGTCATCATTGTGCCCTAAAAACCCATGAGTGGCCAGTCAGTAACCAGCGGGCAGAAGTGAAAAATGAAACTGGAGGTGATTATTATTTTTGAAGTTCTGTGTAACATTGTTAGCAGTACAGACATTGCACACTGCTTTTAAGAGAAAGAGATGAGAGCATCCTTCCATCTTCTCCTGTCCTACCTGCCACTATGATTCTCTCAGGAACCTGCATCATTGTGGTATGGAGAGCTTCCTGGTCCACAAGGTCCTGCTCCTTTGAGCCGCATGGAGCCACTTTGAGCTGCTCAGGGATTCGCATTCTCTGGCTGATGCCCTCCGTGTACTCCAGTTCATACTGAATCCGGTTTATCTCCGCCATCTCGGCTGTAGGAGAAGGGAACGCCGCTCCGCTCATCTGCAGGGGAAAGAAGGGTGTATAGAGTGAATACAAACATCAGATGTCAAAGCAGACAGACAGGTGTGATGGAGCAGGAAATGACCTAAACTTTGCTGGACAATGAACTTTCAGAGCCAGGTTTTGACAAGCCACCTATGTTAAGTTGCAGAACAGCAGTCCGACCCTCCTGTTCATTTTGTATTTTAAAAATGTATTAGTAAACGTTCAAATGAACATGAACTAAGATTAAAAAATGCCGCAGAAGCACAGGTACTTGTTACTTTATGTTAACTAATGTAGTTAACCAGCGTTAACAATTGAAACTTTTTTTGATTTTCTTTAAATTCCAAGCACTTTTTTTACAGGCGTTAAACTGCGTTTGATTGTTAATCATCATAATCCCAGTGAGAACTAAATACTTTGTTTTGTAACGCAAAACCAGAACTGCAGGTTGTCTAACACAGGCATGACGTTCTCCTTCAGTACAAGCCGATAAGACTGAAGGTCTTGCACCTCGGCATATATAATCTGAACAAGAAGCCACTCCTGCGATCATCCCCAGAGCCTCAAGCTGCACAAGACACACAGAAACCATCATGAGCGTGACGTGATGAGACCAACATTTCAGTCCCAAGTTTAGTCCCTTATTAGACATCAAATGAATGAACGCTTTAGTGCACTAAACATGTACAGCAACCTGCAATGCAACTGCATGTTTTAAACAGAGATGGTTTAAGACTGCAGCTTTAATTGAGCAATTATTAAGCAAGATACTGAAAACAAACCTGGTCTTAATAACATGGATATTTGTACATTTCAATTATTGGTGCTGGGTACAGTCAAGGTTGTACGAACGTTTCCATTAAGTAACGAAAAGGTTATCTGAAATGTTATTAAAAATGTTATAAGTTGTATTAACGTTGTGACTCGGTTATAAGAACGTTATTCAAACATTTTCTGATTCTGTAAGGTTTTCTGTAACGTTATATTCAGGATGTATAACATGAAAAACATTATACTGACGTTACTGCGAGAACGTTTGCTCGTAACGTCGAGAGAACCTCGACACAACGTTAGCCAATATTCCAAAAACGTTTCCTGTTAGCTGGGAAAAGATGGAGAATAATGATTACAAATGAAGAATCAGATGGAAAACAAGAAGCTGGAAAATTGACATTCATCTTCCGGTACCGCGTCTCTCACAGACGTCTGAAATAAGCGACGGTCAATCAATGATCGGACCCGACTGCGATCAGTCACAATCCTAAACTCATTCACAGTCGTACCTTCACCGAGATCAGATCCGCAGACGACAGAAAGGGTTGAGAAATATCCGATGATTACTGAGCGATTAAAGGCGGAGAATCATCCCGCAGATCAGACCAGACCGCGGCTGCGTGAAGCCGGCGAACAGTGTTTACAAACAGATGATCGCTTTTCAAATTAAAAGTCCCCCGGCACACTTGATAAATACTTACTGTTTAATGCATTATGCTAATAATGAATGTTTATTAACAATAATTAAGATTGTACAATAACCTATAGTTTATCATATAAAATATGTTGTTTACTATATTTTTATTTATATATATATATATATATATAATTTACAAGGATGTCACCTGACAATACAGCCTTATTATAAAAAATGTTGGTTTTTTTTGCTTAAAGAAAAAAACATATTTTATTAACTTTTATTAATGAGCCATATGAAAAACACAACACATAAGGTAATGGTACACAATATGTCAATCCTGCCACCGTGTGGCAATATAGTCAAACTACAGCTAGAGCATATAGAGTGCAATCACATCCACACATTAGTGGTAAGTTCATCTAGGACTTCTGTTAGTATTCCCTACAGCTACATTTCCCATGATGCTTTGAAGGTCTTTCAGAGTGTCCGCTGGTCAGTGTACATGCACATACCCGCAGATAAAGAGTGTGACTGGACCAGGTTTTCATAAAGAGGTTTCATACACACACATTTGTTGTGTTCAGGTTTATCAGTAATCTCTGAATTAACAAAGCCTGTTTTTAGATGCATATTACTTTATATGTTCCAACTCTCAGTGTCCTCCAAAAGTAGCGTTTCATACCCATAAGGCTCTGGGGCCTCCCTCTGGGGCCTCCCACCTAACAAACTGGGTGTCAATCAGTTTGGAAAGGGCAGCCACCCATCCAGCAATCTGAAGTGTGTGTCTGTGTGTAAAACAGATTTGTTAGTGATCCGTCAGTCACTGAAACACTCACTCAACACATGCACTCAGGCAACACAAAAAATGGTTTGTGTTCTGTGCCTTACAGACATCAGTGCAGGAAACTAAAATGAACCTAGTTAAACCCCGTGTATAAGCATTTAAAGGTTGATCTACAAATCACCAGCCATAAACTAAGATCTCAAACACACACACACAGCTGAAGCAGTTTATGAATAAACCACAGTGCACAGACAGAGTCTTATCTAAGCTAAAAAACACACATGCTTAGAGACGGGCTCGCTTAACCGTACCTTAACTCAGTCCATGCTAGTATAATTATGCATTTTGAGGTGAACAAAAGCAAATCTGTTTCTTATGAGGGTAATTACAGATGGAGACCAAAAACAGACCAATTTTGGAAACTGATGTATTGTAATGTTTGGAGCTTGTTAAAGGCATAATGTGCCTGTATTGTTTTAAGTGACACATTTTTATGTGCAATGTTCAATTTGGCACTGAAGTGAATTTTCTGTAGATGAATGGTTTGAGTGTATTCATGTTTCACACACACTGTGTGTGGATGAGGGACAGTGATCTGTCTCTCATACCAGAAGAGATCTGAACTCCACACTTCTGAGAGAACGTTAGCCAATGTTCTGTGAATGTTTCCTGTTGACCTGGATGAAGCAAAAGCAGGTCTTAAGAGGCCCGTTTCAGGGCAACGTGTCCCATCCAAGGATTTAGCAGCATAAAGGCAGATTGTTCTGTTTTTTTATAGTAGATTTCATCTTTAATAAATCAGCCCGTGACTTCAGACGTCTCAGAGGTCTCCACAGGCCTGCATTTCATTCGTGTTGTTGGGACGTTTTCAGCTCAGTAGTTCATGTGGATGTAGTCAACAGTTTCAGATGTCTCTCCCTCCATATAAACGCGGCAGACGCACGCGTCTCTGCAGGGCGTCAGCGAGCTGCTGCGCGCAATCATCTCTGGTTACCATCGCTCTCCATCTCATATATATATATACATATATATACAGGGGACTCTGTGTGTGCCATACGCGCAGTGGGTTCTTACCAGACCCAGCTAACGTTGTTGTTTGGTTTAAAGAATATTATTCAAACCATTTCTGTAATGTGTTGAAGATGCTCCACTAACTACTTAAAAATGTCATTTATGGTACATGATGCAGAAGGTAAAAAGTAAGGTTCCACTAACGTTACTGCAAGAACGTTTGTAATAACTTTGAAAGAACTTTTAGAAAATGTTCTTGGAACGTTCCCTGATAGCCGGGCAGAGGGTTTGAATCTTCATTAAAATGACGAACACTTTATGAAGGTGTTTTATATGGAATATTGGAACTCTGACAAAGATAAACGTCTTAATACAAAGTTATTAACAATGACTTTTGGAACAACATGAGTTCTTGAACGTTTCTTTTAAATGAAAAACTATCAGTGTGAGGAATGTTTGCACGGGACTTTTGGCCGTGAATTTCTGAACCCAGAATCTGAACCTGTGAGCTCAGCAAGTGCTTTGGTTTCCTCCAGATCTTCATCTCTCTGTGTTCCTCACACACACTATGATGTGGTGAGGATGTGTCACACTTGTGGAATAACATCACACAATTAATGCTGATGAGAGTCATTCAGACTCGCAGTGTTCAGTAAGTGATGAGACCTGAGAAACAGAGAGACAGAGAGAGAGAAGAACATAAGCAGAAAATTAAAAAAGGAAATGAAAGTTACAGTAACAGTAACCTAATTATATTTAAATCAAAACACTGATGTCCTGTTCGCTCTTTGCAACCTCATGTGTGCATGAATCTCCAGCCATGAACTAACACCTCACACACACACACACTGCTGACTCAGATCTGCTCTCCTCTGTAGGATGTCCTGCTGGGTTTTATGAGCAGGACTGCACACAGATGTGCCAGCGTGGGAATGATGCCCAGTGTCACCACATCACAGGCCTCTGCCGCTGCGCCTCCAGCTGGGCAATGCCGCCATGCATTCTGGGTAAGCCGCCCACATCATTAAAACAGGGTGTGATGGAAGCTCATCTCCGGCTGAATGCTGCATCCTCACACCAAAATAACCCAACAATCTCTCAAATGAGCTCACCCAAACGCAGGCCTCGCAAGACAATTTATAAGCTTGCAGAGACACCCACTGCAATTTTTTAAAGCAGGGGAGCGAAGACCCAAAGAAAGTAAAAATATGTTTTTAATTGGCTTTTGGATGCTTAAAACCTTCATCTGTGTTAGTTTGTGTTTTTGTGGATGAATGCTTTTCAGGGATTGTTGTGTGTGTGTCTCTCTGTGTGTGTAAGAGAGTTTTTATAGGGGAAAGATGCTTTTAAAGAGTCCTATGGCATGTTGGTTTAGTGCCATCTGTCTTCTCATACGATCGTTAGCAGTTTAATAGATGAGGGGCCCAATATATGTCTATCTCACTGTTTCTCTTTCACTTTCTCTCTTTTTAATTAAGTGAGGTTTGTGTTAAAGGTTTGTGTTATGTTCTGTTTTTCCATGACATGTTGAGCATAATTTTGAATGTGATGAAATCTCTCTCTGGAGTGAGTGTTGCTACTGGCTATTGGTGTAACACAGCACTGTTTTTGATAATCATGACTGATGTCTGGTTTGCACTGATACATCTCTGATGGGAAATACACTGATAACTTGTTTGCATTTTGAAAGAACAGTAAAGATCTATTAGTTCAATTCATATTTATCCCCCCAAAGATGTAAATATTATACTAAAGCCACGATTCGTAACTTACGCCTCTTTATCACCATCTTTGTTTAAGACATAAAATTGCAGGTTACTTTACATACTTTTCTTTATGCATGTTGAAGCCAAACTGACATTTCCTGGGAAATCGGACCTGACAGCTTTAAATTAAAAATCATTATTATAAACTTACCAATGTGAATCAGGGTAAGGTAAAGTTTTGAACATTGATCTGTTATGTACTTGCTCAATAACTGAGTTTTGTTCATATTTAATGCAAAAGTTATGGATTTCAGTCCAAATCTTTATTGATTAATTACCCTGGTTTGGTATTGACAAATATATTTTGTACAGTATGAAGTTTTGTTGTTTGTTCATATAAGTTTATATTTTGCTGTAACAATTATGGATGGACACACATTATTAGTCCCAGATATTTAATACTTTCACAAATCCACAAAAACAGTATTGTTTTAAAATGTCATATAACTTGTGTATGTAAAATAAACAAAGATTCATATTCAAACCCATACCAGTAACAATTTTATGTTGTAAGAATGTTTCTCTAACTTTTCCATAGTAACCAAAATGTTAAAAAATTGTTTTGGGATGTTTGTTCTAGGAATGTTCAAATATAATGTCCTTTTTAGACATTATGGTAATGTTATTGCTTGGTTATAAGAACGTTATTCAAAAATGATGATTCTATGATACATAATGTTAAAAAAACATCCTGTTCTGAAAACGTTCCCTGTTTGCTGGGATATCATATTTCTCTATACATGAATGTACTTTAAACTTATAAACACAGCTTTCTCTCTCTCTCTATCTCTGAGTGTCTCTCTCACACACACACACACACAATCACTCAGTGTACGTGGAGTTTCATTTGGCTGTTAGTAAGATGTGAGTGATTATGGTGATTTATAGTTTTTAAGCACTGATAGCCACAATTCAAATGTCATCACACAAATTACTGTTTTGTCTCTATTACACAGTGAAATTTTCACGGGTTTCAGCTCATCTGTTTTCTCTCTCTGTATCTGTGAAACGGTGCATCTGTCCGGTGGGTGTGGCTACCAGCAGGGTACACAGGGAACTCTCTCTCCTAATTGATTTCAATAGCTTTGACATGTTGCTAAACTATCAGTTATTAACACACAAATTAGCTTACCTATTTTGTCTATGATATCTTAAAATGGTCCCTTTGTAGGTAGTGCACTAGGTTTTGAGATGAAGCCTCTGTGTTTTAGCCATCTATCTGATTATACAGTTATTCATCTAACCAGCTTAATCAATGTGAAGTTAACACCCCCCCACACACCTACACCCCCTCACACACACACCCTCCCACACCCACACACCTACACACCCTCACACACACACACACACACACACACACACCCACACACCCTCATACACACACACACACACACACACCTACACACCATCACACACACACACCCACACACCTACACACCCTCACACACACACACACCTACACAACACACACACACACCCACACACCCACACACACACACACACACACACACACCTACACACACCACACACACACACCCACACACCTACATACACACACACACACCTACACACCTACACACCCTCACACACACCCTACACACCCTCACACACACACACCTACACACCCTCACACACACACCTACACACCCTCACACACACACACACACCTACACACCCTCACACACACACACACACCACACACACACACACCCACACACCCCACACACAACCACACACCCACACACACACACACCCACACACCCCACACACACACCCACACACCCTCACACACCAACACACACACACACCACACACCCCACAACACAACACACAACACACACACCACAACCTACACACCCTCACACACACACACCCACACACACACACACACACACACACACCTACACACCCACACACACACACACACACACCCTCCCACACCCACACACCTACACACACATACACCCTCCCACACCCACACACCTACACACACACCCACACACACTCCAGTTTTTCCTTTTTATTACCCCAACCAACACACACACACACACATTCACACACACTATACACACACCACCCCAACACTCCCATCTCTTTCAACACCCCCATCTCTCTCTCTCTCTCTCTCTTGTTCTCTGTGGACGTAAGTCATCTGATAAAGTTTAGTGCTGAGCTGCCAACTCAAACAGCAAGCTTTGCTTTTGTCTGTGTGGATAAGACTGGAACACACACACACACACACACAGTGCACATGCCTAACAACAGCAGTCTAAGTATTTTTGTTAGTCTGGAGTCTGAGCTTATCTATTACACACACCAGTGGAGTCAAGAAACACACACACAAAGAGCTTAAAAACTATATTAGTGAGACATACAGGCAACGTTCTCAGAATGTTCTTTCAAAGTTATCAAAAATGTCCTTGCAGTAACATTAGTAGAATGTTATTTTAACGTTATATATCTTATAAGAAACGTTATTCTTAAGTAGTAAGTAGCGCATTCTAGAAATGTTCAGAAATAAAAATGTTTGAATGACGGTATGACCAAGCAATAATGTTAACGCAAGGTCTAAAAACTGGATGTTTTGAATGTTCCTATAACTTTCAAAATAACATTTTCAACTTAATGGAAATGTTATGGAAACATTCTTACAACTTAAAACAATTGGGATATTAATGAGACCCTCTCAAAGACAGTGGTTTTCATACTGTACATTAACATTTACTTCATTGAATGCAAATGAATACTACCATAAACGTAACCTTCACACAGAACTGTTGACTATTAGATTTGATTGATGAGCCTTTCGAATAGTGAGGAGCATATCAAATGCCCTTACAAGTGAGCTTACGAAATATTTTGCCATAATCTTGGGTACATTTGGCCCTCATATAATTCCAGAAATGCTGAAATCTGTCTTCTGTCAGTTACTCCAGACATTTGTATGAATGTAGGAATGTTTAAATGATGATAAATGAAGCGTCTGGCCTTCCCATCATATCATATCTACTTCCTGTCTGGGACCTGTGGCTTTTCAGAGGCGTATAAACCTGTCTGCACATCTAGTCATTTCTATGGAAAACACACAGTCACACACACACACACACACACACACTTAAAATTCATCACTTTTTGTATACCGAAGTGTTTGAAAAACTTAGGGGAAAAGCTTAAGAAACGTTCTTATAACCTAAGATTGTTAGCTGGGCCTTCCCTCCCAGATCTACACATTACCTGTAAAACAAACATTCACTCTTCATCTTTATCTTGAACTGTAAAAGTTATGATTACTTCATTAGCAAACCAACGCCCAGAAATATCCCCTCACATAGTTCTCCATTTAAAGGGCCTGTTAGCTTTCTTCCCAGTTCTCTCCAAAGAATTATTTTCCATATTTAGCTAACAAATTGTACCTTCCTGTGTAAGGGAATTTGATCGCATCGCCCATTTTCTTAAAGAACAGAAGCAGAAGATCAGATTCCTAATCTCTGCGTTCATCACTCATCAGTGGGAATGGAACGGGACTTTCCAGGAGGGATTTTCTTCAGAACGTCGGCTCGGAATGGCTCGCATTCAGAGACGGACGTGCCTCTGCTTATGTTTCTTGTGTTTCATGTTTACAGATTTTCTCTGTGTTCTGGCGAGGAAACAAATAAACAAGCGAGCAAATCAAAACGGTCGGTTTATTGTTTTTCCAATCTAAATGATCCAGAAAAACATGATTGCTGTTTTACTGCACTGCCAAATCAGAGCCACTTCACCATCACACTAATGATGTAGGGCTCAAGTAAACGTGTGTTTGTGTTAGAATAATGCCATTTATGCTGTTGTTTACACTGGAAGTTTCCATATGGAGCAGGGCTTTGTGAAGAGATGAAATGATGAGGCATTTTGGATGTTACTCAATGTTTTTCCTGTTAGTCTATAACTATAGACTCATGTTGATATTGATAAACTACAGCAGCTTAGTCTAATTTTCCTGTGATGTTGTTAATTATACGCTTGTTTTATTGTAGAGTATACATGTTTTTTTTAGTATTAGTCATACACTGTGGCCTAAATAAAATAATTTAATAATACATTAACAGACCAACACAATAAAACTCTTTGTCTGGGCACAGAGTAAGTATACGTAGTTTCAGGCTAAAATGAGACATCGACTGTAAAAACAGTTGACAGTATAATTTAATGCTGGATGTGGATTCATCATTGTTTGGTAAACCAGTCTCATGTGGTTTCCCTCTGATTTAAATTGAAGACAGATCTGTGCAATCTGTTGAAATGCAGAGTGTACAGATCTAAGAGCCAAGGCATCCAGTTGTATCCACAGCCTTATAAAATACCAAACACTGAAACAAAGAACAGTTTTGTGTCATATTTATCCACAGCTTAAAGTTTGGATTTGTAATTTAGCATTTGTCACGATGAATACGTGATGATTATGTTCAAGGGGGCGATTCGGGCCACAATTTCTGAGTCTGTGCATATGTGTGAGGTGAAGGTGAAATGTGGAGGCGTGTGACCCTGTGGTCACAGAGCAATCACAGAGATACAGAACAAATCACAGAACAATCACAGAGATACAGAACAAATCACAGAACAATCACAGAACAATCACAGAGATACAGAACAAATCACAGAACAATCACATAGATACAGAACAAATAACAGAACAATCACAGAGATACAGAACAAATCACAGAGCAATCACAGAACAATCACAGAGATACAGAACAAATCACAGAACAATCACATAGATACAGAACAAATCACAGAACAATCACAGAGATACAGAACAAATCACAGAGCAATCACAGAGATACAGAACAAATCACAGAACAATCACAGAGATACAGAACAAATCACAGAACAATCACAGAGATACAGAACAAATCACAGAACAATCACAGAGATACAGAACAAATCACAGAACAATCACAGAGATACAGAACAAATCACAGAACAATCACAGAGATACAGAACAAATCACAGAGCAATCACAGAGATACAGAACAAATCACAGAGCAATCACAGAGATACAGAACAAATCACAGAGCAATCACAGAGATACAGAACAAATCACAGAGCAATCACAGAGATACAGAACAAATCACAGAACAATCACAGAGATACAGAACAAATCACAGAGCAATCACAGAGATACAGAACAAATAACAGAGCAATCACAAAGATACAGAACAAATCACAGAACAATCACAGAGATACAGAACAAATCACAGAACAATCACAGAGATACAGAACAAATCACAGAGCAATCACAGAGATACAGAACAAATCACAGAACAATCACAGAGATACAGAACAAATCACAGAGCAATCACAGAGATACAGAACAAATCACAGAACAATCACAGAGATACAGAACAAATCACAGAGCAATCACAGAGATACAGAACAAATCACAGAGCAATCACAGAACAATCACAGAGATACAGAACAAATCACAGAACAATCACAGAGATACAGAACAAATCACAGAACAATCACAGAGATACAGAACAAATCACAGAGCAATCACAGAACAATCACAGAGATACAGAACAAATCACAGAGCAATCACAGAGATACAGAACAAATCACAGAGCAATCACAGAGATACAGAACAAATCACAGAACAATCACAGAGATACAGAACAAATCACAGAGCAATCACAGAACAATCACAGAGATACAGAACAAATCACAGAGCAATCACAGAGATACAGAACAAATCACAGAACAATCACAGAGATACAGAACAAATCACAGAGCAATCACAGAGATACAGAACAAATCACAGAGCAATCACAGAGATACAGAACAAATAACAGAGCAATCACAGAGATACAGAACAAATAACAGAACAATCACAGAGATACAGAACAAATAACAGAACAATCACAGAGATACAGAACAAATAACAGAGCAATCCCAGTGATACAGAACAAATAACAGAGCAATCCCAGTGATACAGAACAAATAACAGAGCAATCACAAAGATACAGAACAAATCACAGAACAATCACAGAACAATCACAGAGATACAGAACAAATAACAGAACAATCACAGAGATACAGAACAAATAACAGAGCAATCCCAGTGATACAGAACAAATAACAGAGCAATCACAGAGATACAGAACAAATCACAGAACAATTACAGAGATACAGAACAAATAACAGAACAATCACAGAGATACAGAACAAATAACAGAACAATCACAGAGATACAGAACAAATCACAGAGCAATCACAGAACAATCACAGAGAGACACTATCACAAAATTAAAGTTGTTGGAATGACAAACTGGCATTCCAAAGAAATTTATGCCACAGTGACTATACTAATGTAATTATATATTTAAAGCTGCAATCCATAACTTTTGCATCTTTATTGCCATCTCTGTTTGAAACATAATATTGCAGATTACTTTACTTTTCATTATATATATATTTGCCAAACACACACCACTGACAGGCTGTTGAAGAATATGTGAGTGTGTCTTTCTGGGCAAACATTCAGTCATCATCTGTATGTGTATTCGTTTGGAAACATCCATGGATACGAATGTGAGTTTTGAATGCAAATACCACACAAATCACAAAGCACAAGTTTGACTTAAAAATGTAAAATGTTTGTGTCAGATTTGTGTGGGTGTGTGCATAAATGTTTGCAAGTAAACAATTACATAAAAAACAAACATCCTACATCAGACAGTCAAACCAAACCATGTGATCGGCTGAACACCCAGTGAGCCACAAATCCCAGCTAACCCTCTCTATTACAGGATGAGAGTAAAGCCTCCACCACTTCCATTTCTATAGAACACACCACAAACATCCCACTCGACTGCCACTCGAACGTCCTCCAGTCAGAACACAGCAACACACTGCCATACAAATCACGCACGTCTAACTGACCTCGTAAACATACACCAAATTTACATTTATTTACAAGATTGCCTGTAAAATCTGCTTGGGACTGTGCCGGAGTTTTTATGTTACATACAGCTTGAATTGGAAACATTTGCTGTAGATATGTTTTTAAAACTTGGGCACACGTCATCAGGTTGACCTCTTTGGGTGTGATGTATTTCCTGTGATGTGATTCCTGTGATAGTATATCAACAAATCTTGTCAGCCATCATCATGTCATCAGGGGTAAACTGTTCAAACTGAGCCATCCAGCAGGATTTACACAGAATTTGATGCTTGTTAACTCCTCCAAAGACCTGCCACATCTTACATGCTAAACAGCCCTAATCCATACAAATGACAGAGCTTAGAATTCCATCAACAGTCTTTTACTGTAAAAGAAAATGCTGTAAAAAGTGTTTTAATTTCTAAAGTATTAGCTAAAGTTATTTCATTCCTGAGAAAGAAAACATCTTGCATCTAATGTTGTGTTCGAAAATGTGTTTAGGTTCTAACTCTACTGTAAACTCCTAATTGTGTGTCCTAAAAATAAGTCTAGAGTATTTTCTTTCAAAGATCTTAACACCAATGAAACCTAAAACATAAATGCTATTATTGTTGACCACTCAAGTGTAACATTTGTGTGTTGTTGTTGGGATGTATGTAGAGGAGTGAAACATTGTGTGTGTGTGCATGTGTGTGTGTGTATCACACTGGGTCACATACCCGGGGTGCCTGCACCTGTCACCCACCAGAGTAGAATGTCCCTCTTACGGCCTACATGTGTTGAACGAATGTGTGTGTGCGTTTATCTTTGTCACTGCTGCCATCGTGGTCCGTCCCAACAGCATTACTCAAATTCAGTGGACTGTCACTGCAGGCAGGAGAGCCAGGCGGAGACCCCTGCGCCTGATGTGGGCCACCCGGTGTGAGTGATGGAAGCTATGGGGGCTGTCGGTGGACAGAGCCCCTGAGTCTGATGGATGGGGGGGGGGCTTTGCTGACCGTACTGTGTTGTGACAGCCAACAGATGTTCTCTAATAATGTTTATCAGCCAGAGCCTCTAGCCATGGATGACACCCACCTGTTTCCAGTCAAACAGGGCTGTAGAGGCCATCCATCCACACACACAAGCACACACACACACAGTCCAGTCAAACAGACTTCCATTGCCCATTCATTCAGTACAGCATGGGTGGCTGTGATACTGTACACCAGCTTTGATAAGTGAATAGGAGGCACATACGGACTGGACAAAGGCACGTACTGTGTCTTTGGGTACTTTTAGCTGGATCTGGTATAAACAGGTCAAAGTCATCAGTCTCTGTATTTAGCTGCTCCATTTTGCTTACAGTTCCACAATCAAGTTTGGGCAAAATGTCAAGAAAGGCAATGCAATTTTACTGGAACTGTGTAGTATTACTACCACGGTCTCTGTGCCTGCAGTCACCAATCTCTGCGTTCAGTAAAAAACACAATTAAACCGAAGCATGCAGATAAATATGAATTACATTCAAGATAGCTTCCTAAAATGACTCTTACAAAGCAAAGAAGTGGTGCGGTGGTTTGTTACACATTTCCAGAAATATAAAGTCCTAAAATGTTTTACAGTCTCAATTCATCTCTGATATGCATTTAAAACTCGACGGCACATGGATGCAATAAAATGACAACACAGGCCAGACTGACGATAGCCCGTGTTACTGTGTATGATACAGATGTAGTTTAATAAGCAAAGCCAGGCCTTGTGTTTTGAAACAGCCAGATTAGAGCCCGCTGGGATGAACAGCTCATTGAAGGGTTTAGATTGGATCTGCCGGGAACTTTAGCGCGGAAATGACGCGCACCGTGTCGGTCTTTACGCACCGACCAGATTGCGCTCTTCCGTCTCCAAGCTCGCCTGTTCCCGGAGGACTTCGCCTTTTGAACCGGCGGTCAAACCGGAGAGGCTCAATGGAGACCCGCAGCATTTGGGCCACTGGTGTTGCGCACAGACAAACTCAAAAGCCAAAGATCCTCATCTGTTTATTTCACTTTAGTTTAATACACGTTTAGCCTCATAGAGGAACTGGTGCGTCCATCCAGCCAACCATTTTAGGTTGTAAGAATGTTTCCCTAACGTTTCCATCTGGTAACAGAAACTTTAAACCTATTATTGTTATCCTGGGAACTTTTAAAACTTCCAGTTGTCTTAGTGCTTGTACAAACATTTCCTTTCTGTTGTGCTCAACATGCTTTAAACTCCGTAATGTTTTTAAAACGCTCCACTAACAGCAGCAGAATGATATACGCACAACGTTAGAAAACGTCCAACTAACGTTGCTGCAAAACAAACGGGTTTGATTAACTTAGAAAAAACTTTTGGAGAACATTTATGGTTAGATGGGCACGTACGTGTCTTGTTTAACCGAGAGTTTATAAAGTTTAGGGGGTAAAACTTTGGCGCAACATTTGCGCAAAACGGAGCACCATCAGGACCCGCAACGTCTGAATGGAGAAAAGCAACGCACAGCATCTCTGTGTGTGCGTAAAGAGCACCGTGCCTCCTTTAACAAGAGCCCGTCATTAATCCATATCATTCAGGCATCATTTCACATGATCGGCGTGAATGTAAATGACAAACTTCGTGCCATGCAGATGTTTGCGCCACTAGGTGGCAGCCGACGCAGCGGTGTGGCGCTCCAGCGGTCAAGCTCGAACCGCGGACGTTTGCGCACCCGACGTCTCCCACCCCATGTTACGACAATTTGTGTGGCGTTTGGTTTTGTTTCTCCCGAGCCATCAGAGTTCAAAATGAGCCAAACAGCCTTTGGAAATGCGCATTTAAGTACTTTGCTGGTTTTAGATAGTCGTGGGTTGAAGTGGCATCAGCGCAAGGAAATGTGGCAGCGTATTTTACCCAACACTGACAATAATTACAGCAATAAAGTCTTAACTGCAGTCAAGGAGAAACCCTTCATTTCTTATATCCAAGGTATCCAAGTTTCCTGCGGCGCAATCACTCTCCACCCGACTCCACTTTTTAAAGGCTCTTCACGTAAGTAAAGACCTCGGAGTCAGTCTTTTCCCCAGCACATCTCGTCCTATTAAAGCCATATGCACCGAGTGCCCATCAATAACACTAACTACCCGTTTCCCGGGGGATCACAACAAACACCCGAATGAAACCGGCGCTCATTAACGGGGCCGCTGCGCCCTCCGCGGCTTACGAGCTGTTACGCGTCCAGCTGCAGCTGCCACCGGCCCGCCTTTATCAGAACCAGCAACGGGATGAAAGAGGCGGTGAGGGAGGTATTAAAAGAGAAAACATATAAAACTCCTGCAGGAACTCAGATATGTGCCAGCTGTAAGACAATCTGAGCTGTTACGAGTTACACACACAGTCATACACAAAAGTGAAACCATGTTTTTGGGCCCAATCTTTGGGTTCAGACCTGCATGTGTGCATGCATGTGTGCATGCATGTGTGCATGTGTGCATGCATGTGTGCATGCATGTGTGTGTTATCACAGAATTGTGAGGCGTGTAGGAATATTTTAATCATCACTAAAATCTTTAGATAATCATACTTTGCATTGTGCCTGAAAACAGATGTAGTGGTCACGGTATCACCTGGCATGGTTTCCAAGCTAACAGGGAACGTTCTCAGAACATTCTCTAAATGTTCTTTTAGAATTAATAACTGGTTTGATCACTGGCTTCACACATATTGGCTGCATGAACACGCATCAACCATTAAGACATTTTATCTCAAGGCCTATATATGTATATGCTTGGCATACATTACTAAACTGATTTATCTCTTTCAACCCTCTCTAGCTGATATCTGCAAAACTAGAATAAAAACTAGGAAATCAGACCCAACAGCTCAAATGATGAACTTACTGTTATGAATCAGGGTAAGATAAGGAGATTATTTTGAACACTGATCTGTTATGTACTTGCTCCATCATTGATTTTTCAATTATTTTCATTTTTAACCCAAAAAGTTACATAATGCAGCTTTAAAATCATCACATGAAACAAAAGATTTTATTTGCAATGCACAGTACAGTACATTTACAGCTGATGAGCGACATAGTGACAACACGACTGCTTGAACAAGGCAAGTGACAGTTACGTCATCTGGCCTGAAACACTTCCACATTGGTTCCAGGCCATTGGGCAATCTTACGGTTAAACTCATGGGTATCTGACTGTTGAGAGACCCTGATGATGATCACACACAAAGATGTTGACCTGTAGAGACAAGCGATCATTCATAGCATAACAGACACACACATCAAACAGCTGCTTTTTCTCCTCTGTAGACCCATTATCACCTTCACCCTACTACAGCACCCACAAACCCTCTCCAGCCAACCTCATCAAAATGAGACGACCTGCTGTGACCTCATCAGCACTGGCTGACCCGTGATGACCTCATCAAAGCTGGACGCCCCACTGAGCTCAGAGAGTGACGTGTTGCGATGTCCATCAGGGGAAAATGCAGCTCATCAGTTATCAGAAGGTAACGCTGTTTTTACTGCTGGCACACACACACGTTACTTGACGTTTCAGTTTTGACTTGCGTCACGGGAAAAGCTCACTTTGGTCCAGTTCAATTGTGGTTTCATTTGAATTAAGTAATTTAAATGCAACTTTATTGTAACTTTAGTGAAGTAGATGAACGGAGGGCCACTGTTTGTGTCTAGAGGGTGTTTACAGACAGAATAGATTGAAGGAAAACCAGACAGAATAGATTGATACAATAATATGATGGCTATATATTATGACTCTGAAAGTCACAAGTGTGTGAAAATCTGTTGGGTTGCCCATGAAACACTGGATTCCAGTTACACTGAGACAGAGAGAGAGAAAGAGCGAGAGAGTAAGAGATGTCATTCGAATGTTGCTTCTCATTGAGGGTTTGAGTGATGAGCCAGGTCATCACATCTCTCCACCTCATCCATCATTCCCCTCAAACAAACGAGTGCAGCACAGACTCTTTTCTCCTGTCAGCCGTCGTTCTCTCTTTCAGTCTCAGTGGCTGTGGGACAGTAGAGGTCTGTGAGAGAGATGAGCAGAGATCAGACTCACACTGCGTCTGTCTGGCAGTCTGTGTGAGGACTCTGTGTCTCAGTGTGAAGTACTGCTTCACACTGAGTGTGAACACAATGTGTGTGTGTGTGTGTGTGGAAGAGAGTTTTTGTTTTGGTTAAATGTGTCTGTATCACTCTGAGGATGCCTGTGTGAGAACTTTAGGTGGTATCATCCGTCCCATTGAGAGAGACACAGTGGATGAAGTTATAATAACAATAAAGTAGGATATGCACAGAGAAAACGCAAATTAAGGGTTAATTGCAAAAGAAACATATTTCAGTACCCTCATCATTGTTTTGGCTAATTGTTTTCTCATTTTGCATTGTGATGACATTTTCATGGCTTTATATAATAATATTATATATAAATAATATTATTATATATTCTATTCAATACTGTACAAAGATGTAAAAAAAGACAAAATATTTCAATTATAAAGTATTTTGAATATAATACTAGTAAAGTATTTATAAAGTATTATAAGTATATATATTTTAGTTTACATCACAGGACGATTTTCATTACTGTATTATAGTTATGAGAAAGACTTATTTTTACTTTTTTCCCGCAAAATAGTAACATAATTTTAATGTGACAAAACAAAAATCTTTACAGTCCTAAAACAGGCTTTACTACTGTAAAGGTGCTTAGAAACAATTTATATTGTGAACGGTGCTTTACAAATTAAAATGAGTCTTAAAAGGAGATGAAGAAATGGAGACAGAGACGGTGGGAGAGTGCACAGTTCACCCACACAAGTTCTTTATTTCTCTAAATCTCCTCCCACAGTACTGAATTATAATGCAATACAGTTACATTGTAGAAAGCGTTAAAACAGAAGTACCTCAAGTCACCGATTACTTTTAAAAATGGGATTATAAACATTGACAAAATAAAAAATTGAAATAGGAAAGATTCAGTCCTTCACCTCGTGAGGATAAACAAAATTGGGAATTGTCATAGGTTTGGCACAAAAAGGAAATCAGCATGGACCTAAACGTCACACAAGCTTAAACAACCATAGAAAATGTCAGTTGTCTGGACCAATCATGCGGTTTATGAAGAAATAAAATCAGTTGTTTTTATTCTTTCTTTCTTTAATCCTCTGTTTTATACTTTTTATATTTTATAGTTGAATCAATAAATTGTCATACAAAAAAACTAAGTAATATCATTTACCAGTTTTATTAGCAGTTTAAGCTGTGATGGTACGTTTAATACTGTCTGGCATTTTCAGACGTTCTTTACAAACTCCGGACACAACGTGGAGTCTCAGTGTGAAATTCTTCATTTGAGAGCAGTGCTATTCAGTAAACAAACTACAGTTTGCGTAGAAATAAATACAACTTTTACGATACACAATTACACAGAAGACATCAACCGAAAAAAGGACAAAAACAAATCAACAAATGACAGGGAATAAACACAGGGAACTCATGATTGTCGGAAAATGAAAGACAAGAAAACGATGGAGCTAAAAACTTTCAGATTATTTAGTGGTATCCTTGGCCAACCCTTCGCAAGTTCTGTAGTTCTGGTTTGTTTCATAACTAGTTTATTTTCTCAGATTAGAAGAAAATAGTATTTTTGAACCTTGTTGATTTTTTTTACAACGTTTATCCACCATAAACATAAGTAGGTAAATGGAGTGGCTGTTGTGGCAGCGGCTGGTGGGTACAGGAAGTGGGTTGAAGGTAATGCGGTGCTTTCATTGGACAGAAAACAGTCACTGTCTCGCTCCCAACACCTTTTTAAAGCAGCGTCTGTAAGAGGTTTACAGGTCACACCTTTACCTGTAATCCTTAAGAACCTAAAAGAACCCCTTCCCTATTTTGTCCCTTTTCATAAGTTTATAAACAAGACCTAGAAGAAACAGGTAAAATGCTTTAAAAACACATTTTTTGTGTTTCAATTCTGTATTTGTGTGACTTTGGTCATTCTACATATATTTACATGTTTACCTATATTTAGGCTCTTGTGCCTAAATAGACAACACATTTGTCTTGTGGAAGACGCTCCAGATCTGTTACTCTTAGTAACCATCTGTTTAAGTGGACAAAACTCACCAACAGCATTTAAAAAACGGTTCACCAGCTGCCACAGCTGTGCAAAATATTGAAATTTGACAGAATAAATACAAATATTATTATGTATTACTACCATTGTCATCCTCATCTTCATCATCACCATCAAGACTACAGACACTACTGTCTTTGCTACTTACTATGTTCAATCAATCAATCAATCAATAAATCAGTCAATCGATCAATATTTGTGTATGTGTATGAGACACTGGTGTGTACAGTAACTGAGTGTGTACAGTATAAGCATAAGACATTATGGGCACTTGTGCAGGTGTGTGTACTGTATGTGTTTGGACCAGAGACTCCAGCGATAGTGTAACACAAGTAAAGTCACATACAACATGAGGGTGTCATACGTGACTGACAGACTGAATTGCGTTGGTTTCCGCAGCTCGGGCCAAGCTGTGCCACACTGGTGCATTATGGGTAGGCGAGTGAAGATGATCATTATCAGCCAAAGACAGCATCATAGCATAGGCCTGTAAACAAATAAACAATTACAAACACAAACACGCATACACAAAAATATTACTGTTGTACATGCATAATATTACATGATCTAAAGAGAACTAAATTATATGGGAATTTTTTATGCTTGTGTTGGAACAATTATTTATATTAATTTAAAGTTGCAATTGTAACTTTTGTCTCTCTACCGCCATCCTTGTTGCAAACAAAATTGCACGTTTCTTTACGTATTTTTCATTATGTACATTGACGTTAAATAACGCCAAACTGACTTTTTCCAGGAAATCGGACCGACAGATCAAATTATAAATCATTATTATAAACTTATCGTAAGGACACCATTTTGAAAACTGATCTCTCATGTACAATAACTGATTTGTGTTCACTTTTAACCCATAAAAGATGCGGAGTGCAGCTTTAATGAACAATAAATATGTAAAAATAATGAAAATGTAAGTATAATGGACTGTATGTATGGATACCTGTGACTTAGACTTCCTGTACAGAGGCTCCTTAATCCCTTCTTGCAAGTGTGTGGGGCCAAAGCTGATGACATCACCATCGCTAAGATGACCGTCCTCCATACTGAACCGGCGGATATGATCCATCGCGGAAAAACTGCTGTGATTTTCATCCACCTCATCCTCATTAAACCTGCAAAAAAGCCATTTAAATAGTTTTCAGGACTTCAGCCTGACAGGCACAACCGGTAGTGAATTTAGTGTCACTTTATGTTTTCGCGTTTGTACCTTTGCGGTGAGGATTTGCTGTTCAATTCCAGATCGTCTGGTCCTTCAAAATCCATGTCGTCATTGATGTCTTGATCCAGATTGCCAGGCACACCTTCCTCACTGGGTTTCCGAGCCCTGACCCCGCGCTCTTTGTCCTCCCCTCCAAGCTCCTCCCCTTCCTCCTCATCTATGTCACGTGACCCAGGAAGAGGCAGGGCTTTGTCCCCATCAAAATGACTGCCATTCAACCTGTGTAGAACAGAGACTGTTCTGTAAAAAATATAAAGAAAAAAGCAGAAACACATGCCCTCATTTACAGAGAGAGGGAGGAAATACTCAAGAAAGAAGTGTGTGGTGAAAGGAGAGACCAGGGGACCCCTTTTTGTCATCAGTTATGAGGGCTGGCAGAAATAAGTCGCCCATCGACAGGGTACTTAGACTGCAGGCCTCTCCACTTCCTGTCTCTCTCAGACTGCTTGCCTCTCCTCTTTCCTTAGTTTATTTTCTTCTTTATCTCCAGTTCATCTAATAGGCCAAATATTTAGATGACAGCCCATTTGGTGAGTGGAGAGAAGGAGCTGCCAAAGCATTCGTTTCCCCACAGAGACAGAGAGCAGCTATCCAAACTCACGTACAGAAACCAGCCAATGGAATCACAGTACAGCTGATTCACTTGTTCTGTCCTGATTCTTTTCATTCCGAAATTAAAAATACCAACTTCCCATCCCGAGTGTGTGTGCACAGATGTGCAAGAACAGCAATGAAAATATTACAATATCAATTAGAGAATGTTTATTAGAAAACCTCAATAGGAAATGTTTTCATACACAGAGAGACAAAACAACAAAACAATGAAAATCAAAACCTAAACAAATACTAGCTGTTTTTATTTGTCATTTTTAGCGGTTTTGTTAAGGTGTGTGGTGGGGTTGGTGGTGTGTTAGTACCCAGCAAAAGTTTTCTGAAACACATCTCGCCTCTTCTTAGCACCTTTACAATCTCAGTTTAGCCTCTTTCTTCAGATTAGTGTAGCACCACATGGGTTAAGCATATAAAGTCATTTTCACAACTCAAATAATCCCCTAAATCTGCCCCTCTCATCTCTCTGCACCCGCTAATACAGTGAGAGAGCGGGCGAGAGTGCGGGCGAGAGACGGCGCGATGATGAAAACAGATTGGCTAATTACAGAGAGCTGTGGTAATTTGTGGAGGATAAAGTATCTATCAGGAGCAGTCACTCCTGACAGGAAACATTCAACGACCTCTGACCTCCACTCCCACACCTACTTCCTGTTCACAAACACATGTTGGGACCAGATGTATGACGAGACGTGCATGCACACAGCCAGTGTTGTAACTGCTCTTCGATCCTTTAAATGAAACAATGAAATTATCAAACAACTGCTAGTGAGATTTTTATCTCAATCTGTCCATCACACACACGGATGACCGGGTCAAATATTTTCCTTCCAAACTGATGATCACTGCGGGGAAATGATCGGCAAAAACATGCAGAGATAATTATCATATGCAGATGTCAAAATTCATGCATGTGCATGTAGCCAAAAGTCAACGGCCTTCTGCACACACTCAGCCCGATAGTAATCATGTCTTTCAGGAGATCTGCCCCAATCCTTGCTATTAAAAACCGCAGGTGACAGGCTAATGATTAACAACCATACTGAATATATGTACACACACACACACACACACAGGAGTTAATGAATAAGGTATGAGAAGTGTGTTCAGTAATGTTTGTGTATAATAACCTCTCTTCTGCCTCAGGCATCTAGAGGCGACTGATGACTGACAGTCTAATGGATAATCTGTTTGAGTTAGTAGTTAGTGTGCGAGGCCATGCAGTTTAAAGTGGATAAAAATGCATGGTTGTTTTATACAGGGGGGTCAATAAGTGAAAAGTTGCATTTTACGTACAGTATAAATGAATATGTGGATTACGTCGTTTTGGATTTTAACTAAAACATTTGCTAGTTCAGAGAGAAGCAACAGGTACACATTGTTTTTAAGCAAGTACATAACAGATCAGTGTTCAAAACAGGACCTAGGAAAGTCAGTTTGAATTCATTTGACTTCAACATACATTAAAGAAAGGGATGTAGAGTAACCTGCAGTTTTGTGTTTCAAACAGTGATTGTGACAGAGAGGTGAAAGTTAGGAATTGCAGCTTTAATAAGTGTAGGAGAAGAACAGGCTGGCTCACCCTTCCTCTGAGTGTGATGGTGATGGGGCTGACCTCGCTGTGTTACTGATGAAGTTTCGGATTTCATTAAAATACGAATCCTCTTTATCCTCCAGAATGGCGCTTCCACTGTCCAGCTCTGAGTGAGGTGACGACATCGCTGTACCTGCGCATCACACACCAGACATGAGGGTCAAAGGACATAACACTCCATAACTGCAATGAACCAGTCACATTATTCTGTGAGAACGTGTGTGTACCTGATAAATGACCGTTCTCGTGTTTTTTGAGGTGGCGGTCCAGGTTGGTCTGTTGGCCAAAGCAGCGGTCGCACAGGTGGCATTTGAAAGGTTTCTCTTTGTTATGGATGTTACGAATATGACGCTGGAGATTTGATGAAATACTAAACGAGCGATCACAGTATTTACATCTGTAGATGCACAAACACACACGCATTAGCATCAGTACACAATCCTGGAGATGATGATAAGAAGTGAACACAACTGCTAGCTCAAAGCTGCAGTCTGAAACTTTTGCCTCTTTATTGCCATCCCTGTTTGAAACAAAACTGCAGGTTACTGTCTGTCTGTCTTTCTGTAAAGGATAAAATAACATTTTCACAAAAAACATTTTCACTAGTGGACTTTTGCACTGCGCATATTTATATCATTTTTATTTTAATATTACTCAAAGTCGCCCAGAGACACGACCCTTAAAGGCACTGTATAAAAATAAAACAGAGTATTATTTATTATTATTGCCATTTCTGTAAAACAGAGTTTTAAACACAAGATTGAGTGGTCATGAACTGTATCTCTCATCTCTGGCCAGCTCACTATAACTCAAGTCCTCCAGTCAAATGTTCTCTCTCTCTCTCCTCCTGCCCTGAAAACAGCTGCATGTGCCAGTACTCCTCATGCAGAATTATCCCGCGTGATTATGTGATCATATCTTCCCCTCGACCGTACAGTTGCACGCTAAACTGCGTCTCCCAGGAATCCGTTATCTATCTCTCTCTCGTTTTTTCTCTGTCTCACCCTCCTCCAGCAGCAACAGAAAAACAGAAATTAAACTGCAGTTTAGGGCTGATCAGTGGCCTGTTTCAAGCCTTGCCAGTGCGAGAAGATTGAGGCTATCTGAAAAGTAACAGAGCCCGGCACAAACCTCCCCTGTGGTCCAAAACAGACCGCGAACACAGTGTGTGTGCACGCCCGTTCTGTACAGTATTTTTACTCCCTAAAAGGAATCTGAGGCCCAGAGCACACCTAATTACCCAGCTGCCTTTGCAGGCCTGCTCACAGCTGTGTGCCACTCATCACCTCCATTATTCATTCAAACTTCCTGTAGTCTTCCCATCTTTCTCTCTCTCTCTTTGTCTGTATCTCTCTCTCGCTCTATCTGTATCCCTGTCACGCTTCCCTGATGATGAAAAATGCTCATATCACGGTTACATTATATGAAATAATCTACTGTATGTCCTCATCCAATAACATTATAAAGTCATGAGTAAAAGCAATAACCCAGGGAAAGGTGTGTTACAGTGATTTTACAACGGTTAAGAGTTGTGGTTAGGCACAACATAAAGCTGATTAATAAACTCATTTTAATGCATCACCTACCACAAAAAGATGCTTTAAGAAAACCAGCAGCAGTAACAATGTGCAACATGAAGTTTCAGTAAGGGTGGAGCAATCATTATAACCTTTCTGCCATGTAGTTCATGTAAGTTCCTATTAAAATAACTCAGTTGATGTATGCTCACAGGTGTGGGTATATTAGCTCTACACTGGTGTAGAATGCATCTTATCAAATCAGTTTTTAGTGGTGGACGCCTCCAGGTGCATCTGTTGCATATGAAAATATGTGATTACATAATGTGTGTGTGTGTCACCTGTAAGGCTGTTCTCCTGTGTGCGTCCGTAGATGTCTTGTAAGGTTAGCTGAGCGTGGGAAGATCTTGCCGCAGTATCTATAGGGGCAGGAAACAGATCTCCAGGAACAATACACACACATTTCCCAAAAAAACCCTGCATCCCATGAACAAAGCTGTAATTACTCACTAAACAAACGTTTCTTTCAATCAATTAATGGAACAAACAAAAACAAAAATGTGTATATTGTAGAACATGCGTTATTTAAACATGCACAAAACATACTATACCAAAAGTATAATATTGTTTACTTGTTGTTTTATAAGACGCAACCTTCCAGAAGAAAGCGAGTGTTCATCGCCATGGTTACCTGCAGGTGTAGCGTTCTTTGCCCTTGCGTAACAGCGTTTCAGGAAGGGTGGTGGGCGGAGCCCGGAAGTTGAACATAGAGGGTACGGATCGCATGATGTCACTGCTGTCCCGCTTCAAAGAGCCAAAAGATTCCAGCTTCTCCGCCATGTTTTCAATTGCTGACATCTGTAAGACAAACAAACAAGATGAGTTATACCTCTTTCTGTGAGGTCCTCTCTGTGCTGCCCACATTCATTAGGATGGAGTTGCATCCAACCCCGGTCACACATGCATTTTGCCCACTTTGACGTTTTATGGATAATAATGTAAAATGCCAGTCCAATTCTGATGCACACAAACACAACTAACAATGCACTGTATGAGATGGACCACACACACACAT
Organism: Chromobotia macracanthus; assembly: GCA_036877525.1. Lineage (NCBI taxonomy): Eukaryota > Metazoa > Chordata > Actinopteri > Cypriniformes > Botiidae > Chromobotia > Chromobotia macracanthus. The sequence continues at coordinate 2,670,201 of JAZGTH010000075.1, read as the reverse complement.
ACACAAATGCATGCGGATAAGAACGACGGCCAATTTACTAATGAAGCGTAACAGTTGCTTTCATCAGAAATGAACACAATCTCCAAGAGGAAGGAGCTACATGTGTGTTTCAGCCAGATGAGAACAACATAAGGCCTGTGTGTGTAAGAAAGCGTGTGAGAGTGTTTGTGTGAGAGAGGGAATGTATGAGAGTGTATAATATTGTGTGTGTGTTTGTGAGTAGGTGTGAGTGTGTACGAGTGTGTATATAAGTGCGTATGTGTGTATGAGTGTGTTTGAGTGTGTGTATGAATGTGTATGTCTGTGTGTGATTGTGTGTGTGTGTGCGAGTGTGTGCATGCGAGTGTGTGTGCGAGTGTGTGTGAGGCACTGAAGAGCAGGGGTGATTCATGTCCTGTGTTGGCCATAAAGCATTCAGTGAACATTATGAGCAGACAGCACATTCGTCAGTATGAAAGATGTTGACATTACTGATCAAGAATGAGACAGCAGTAATAATGATATCACAGAGAGCAGAGGGAGGGGGCGGGGCCTCTGTAGACAAACATCAACAAAATGCAATACCGGCAGCTTTCAGAAAGCATTCCCAGATTTACATTATTTGACATGTATTGAATTTTCCCTTTTTCTTATTTCGGTTTTGCTGATGAATCAGCTCTCACTCACAGTGAAGGCCTTTTGGGACAAATACACACACGTGAACACAATAATAGTCTTTTCACATAGAAAAAGAATATATGCTGTAAATGTTGTTGTATCAAAACAAATGTACAGTTTTTGCCACGCTAAATAAAGTCCGGCCGGGGGGGTTGAGGGGGGAGAGAAAGAGAGAGAGGCTGAGATAGGAAACAGCGGGAGAGAGGTTTGATGAGGAGTGACAGCTGAAGGTTAAAGTTCTTCATCTGGGAGTCAGGCTCATATCCTCTGTGAACATGTGAAGTGTCAGATCTGTTTGATCAGAGATTCTCTGTCTTTCTCTCCTCATAAATCACAGAGAGAGAGAGGTACCTAATGAACAGCTGTCAAACTTGAATGAAACTGCTCAAACTTTCCTCTGGACCAGCAGTTTTGCACACACGCACACACATATTTTATAAGTATTTTGATCGGTCCTAAACACATTATCATAGATTAGTATCTCTGTGATTGCTGTAACAACTGAGTCCAAAGAAATTCATCATCAGCAACGCATGAACTTCCCGGATAGTTAAGTAGCTCTCAGGCCCTCAGAACCTCTGTGGTAGAGCAGCTGTCATGAAGGCCATTCACTGTGGTGTGTGTGAGTCTCAGAGGCCCTTCATTAGCAAGAGCTTTTAAATTGTTGATCTTATCAGGGTACCAGATGTCTTGGGTTCGGAAAGCCCCCTTCTGGCATCACACAAACACACACACACAGAGGGGTCCCAGAGAGACTGTTACCCCTCCAGTGATGCGATGCTGTATGGGGGTGTCGCCCCTCGAATCAGTGCCATGGTCTGTTCTTTTCTGTGTAAATAATCACACACTTACTGCATTATCAAGAGCAGCCATCAGAAACACATCGGCACATTAAACACACAAGAGTGAGACGTGTGTGCACACACATCACACATCACACGGACACAGGAGATTCATTCACAAACGTCAAATCATTCAACCAGTGCATTCAACCAGAGTGAATTTCATCAGTGATTTTACATATTTCTAGGTTGTACAATCAAAAATATTCTGTTTCATGATACGAACAGCAAATTTAAAAAGCAAAATGGATCGGATGTCATGCTCTGAACAGACCATGTTCACATGCAAGAACGTAAAACACAAATATCTGATTTCTCGGGTGGATGGCTGACCAACTCTGAACTGAATCTCCTTAAAAAAGAACTGTATATTAGAATTGGTCCTTTTTGGTATGAACTGATCCATGCTTGCATTTGATTCTTAAATACATGCATCTGTTGTGTGATGCTCAGATTGTGTGGCAGTGTCGGTACATGTGTGGTTAAGGTTACGTGCTTGTGTTTCAAAAGCGTGGTGTTGCTAAGCACGAGTGTCTTGGTTTACAGTAACTTACCCATGTTCTCTGATCAGGCATGCGGAACTGGGCGGGACAGAGGGGAAACAGCGAATCAAAATCAAGAATCAGAGAGATCAAATGTGTCTGGTCTTAAAATGGGATGTTCAGCAAAGATGTGTTTACCTTCGAGACTGACTGTCTGAATTACAAGAGTACTGGGCAAATTTAAAACTGTTTAAAAATATAAAGGATGAAACATAATATCTAACAATGACATACTGCAACAATGAAGCAGGTTTGTGGAGTGCAACCACACAACAACCAGATAACACAGGTGGTGAAGGTTTATTGTTCTAAAGAGACTTTATCCCTGTTTTAAGATTAGCTACAACATTAATTTCAAGCGTTCACAAAGCCTTTAAGAAATCCATCTTTAATTTAACAAAATGCAACTGGTGTCCTCTGACCATGAGCTCATTAAAATCAACTTAAATTTGTATTGTTTTCAAACTTGTTCAAACTTGTTTTTTATTGTACTATACTATGTGGAATCAGACTACATCATTTAAAACTACATTTCCCATAAAGCACCTGTGCTGTCAACAGTATTCCTGGACAGTGAAGGCAATGCAGTGAAGTGCATGCTGATAGGTCACCTCATTAGACAATGTGTCAGGACATGCGGCTGTTATCTTGCACAGACACAAGGCGTACACAGAGAATAAAGCAGCCCAATGAAACAGCCAATAAAATGCTGTCCTGAAACAGCCAATAAAACAACACCAGACAGTGTCTGTGTTTGTATGAGAACTATGTACGATTTTTACAGAACTGTAAGTGACACTGATAGTGAACATGTACACACACACACAAACACACACACACACACAAACCACTGACACTGAGCAGACAGGTTAGAGAATACACACATAATAATGAGGTCACATGGACACTTTAGCACAAAACCACACACTTACACACTTAAACTCTGACAAACTCACTTATTCCAGATGCACAATTCACATAAATTACAGATTTACCACAAACACACTACTTCCAGAAACTGGGGTGAGGTGGGGGGGTCAATGTCTGGCAGTTTAACAGGGTATCAGATTGTGACATCATAATCAAAGACACACACAGAGACGTGTCACAAAGCCTGTCTGAATCTCACATCTGGACCTGATCACGTGCAACAGATCTGTTACAGAGGAACATGGGAGTTACTATGCTAATGCTTTAACACTGAGGCTCTGTAAAGCTACTGCCAACAGACTGCAGCTACCACCTCAGCATTGGCGCCTGAAGTGATTTCAGAGCAGTTGGAAGCGATTTCTGTAGCTGTTTTAAACAGGTTTCTCAAGCTCTCCCCGTCTTATATATTTCAGTCTAAGGGTACCCAGCTAACAATTTTAGGCTGTAAAAATGTTTCCATTAAGTAACAAAAACATGAAAAATGTTTCAAAAGTTCAAAACATCCAGTTTTTTTAGACATTGTATTAACATTATTGCTTTTTTATGAGAACATTACTCAAACATTTAATTCTGTAATGCTTGTAAAATGTTTCACTAACTACTTAGAATAATGTTTTTGATATACATGATGTAAAACGTTACAAAAAACGTTCGACTACCATCATGGCAAGAATGTGTTTTGATAACTTTGAGAGAACATTTAGAGAACAGTAGCCAACGCTCTGAGAACATACCCTATTAGCTGGGTATTTCCCCAAGCTCATGTCACTGACTTTCAAGTTTTCTGGTTTAAACACCCAGGCCACACTCAAGATGTTTTTGAATCAGGGGCTGTCATGTGCCTTTTTATGTTTAGCATTCTGAAAAAAAAACATTGTTGTAAAGCGTTTTATTCACATTTGTGTCTGGAATGGCTTTTATTAACACAAACCCCAGTGAAACGCATGGAGGCGATTAAACATAGGTTGATGACTTGTGCAGGACTGTGGGAATGAGGTGTAAAAATAACATGGAGTTAGCAATGGGAAAATGTTCTGGCAAATCTCACCTGTGGGTGGAAGAGAAATCCAGGACCTGGTCGCATGTACTTGTCCTTCAGGACTTCGAATGGATCGTTCATCTTTCTCTTCTCAACCCTGCTGATGTTAAACTTCTATCAGTTCTCATGTAACGTTCGTTTATATTAATTCTTTCATTATTATCATATGAGAATGGTAACACTGTTACAGTAGGAAGGACCTGTGATTGACAGTACCTGTAAATGGGGTCCATGAAGAAAGGGGTGGGTCTTGCATGCTGGAGGGAGGGGTCAGCCTTGGGTGGCTCTGCCTCCACACTCGTATCACCAAAGCCAGGATTTTTTATCACCACCACCTCTCTCTTGCTCTTGCCCCGGCTTCGTCCACCAAGACTCAGGTCCAGAGGCTGATCCTGATTGGCTGATTGTACATGCAAGGCCTTCGGTTTTAACGCAGCACAGATGGCCACAAGATGCTCCTCTTTCCGTTTGGTGGTGAGATCAAAAGGTGATCCTGCACTTTTGCCCTGGAGTTTCTTACCCTCAACAGGAGAGCTCTCTGGCTCCACTTTGTGACCTGGATGTTGAAGCTGCTCTCTCTCAGGTAAGGGATAGACTGAAGGAGAAAATGCAGGGAAGAAAGATAAAGGCAACATGGAAGGATATGGCAGCGCCCCAACTTTTTTATCCTGCAGGCCTGCGAGCCCAGTAGAGCCAAAGTATTTCTCAGCAATGGAGGCAATGGCTTTTATTGAGTCATTAACAGCACCAGAAACAGCTGTGCACTCGTCAACAGACGGTTGGAGCAGCCCTGGTGCGGAAAAGTCTTTTCCATTACTGGTGTTGCTACTAGTATTGGAGTTAATGAGAGTTGGGCTCTGGGCATCGGTGAACCCACTTAACTTCCTTTTTGGCCCTTTCCCATTTTCCTGCACTCTCACTCGCTCCCGTTCACTTTCTACTTCACTGTCCAGCTCTGAACCTGACGTGCTCTCCAGCTCACTCCCGCTCGGAGTGCTGACATCATCCAGATCACTACTCTCGGACTGGTCGCTCATCTTCCCGCCGCGCCTTGGCTTGGAGCCAGATCCTTCTCTGGGGTGCTCCATTCCCTCTCCTTCTCCGTTTAACGAATCCTTACGAAAACTCTTCAGGAGGTCATGTGACCCAGGAATGGGCGAGGAAAGCAGCGGGCTCTTCCTAAGTTCTGCGCTTTGAGGCCCATTGATCGGTGAGGTGGTTGGGATTAGAGGGGGCCGGTGGTAAAGTCCTGATGGGAAAAGTCCTGGAAAACTAAACGGGAACGCCGGAGGGGCTGCTGGGAACGTCAACCCACTGTGATGCCGGTTTGTCCCAAAATAGTCTGCTAAACCAGGACTCCCATGGCTCATTCCAGCCAATGAAGATTTATCTAGTCCAGGGGTGCCAGGAAGGGTCATGCCCTGGCCAAACAATCTTCCCGCTGCAGCGGTAAAATGATTTTTACCCTCACAGAAGCGCCGATGTTTGTTTAGGGAGGATGTGGTGCTGAACATCTGGCCGCAGTCTTTACACTTGATTTGAGTGCGACAGTCTGCGTGCATGCGCTTGTGACGGCACAGATTGGAAAACTGTGTGTATGATTTGTGGCAGACCTCACCTAGAGATAGTGAGAAAACATAAAAGAACAGTCGCCTTTTTGCATATCACACACATCTATTCACAAAACAAAGTATGAAGGGTAATCAAGGATGACAACTAAAAGAATGCAATGTCACACACACACAGACAAAGTGTGTGTTCACAATGGCTCTATTTTAAGCGTGAGAAGGAAACAGAGTTGCATGAATTCTCTCCTGCAGGTCTGTTCTCATGGACCAAGAGACGTCTGTGTCTATCATACACACACACACACGATTACAAAGCATCAAACTGTCTTAACACACACTCTGCCTCTGTACAAAGAGAAATTTCTAACACACACACACAAACACACACACATTCTGCTTTTAAATCAGTGTACACTGAGAAATCTCTAACACACACACTGAAATGTGACAAAATCACCCTATAGAACCTATAAAACCCTATAAAATCACCCTTTGGACCGCCTGCATTTCTCATCATAATCACATGCATCACACATATAAATGTGAGATTTTCCAAATGTATCCAAGTTAAGGGATTGTTAAGGAGTATAGTAGACTAATCCCTGTCAGACTGAATGAGGTAGGAGGTGTGGTATGAGAGGATGTTGTACTGCAGGATGTGTTTATAGAATCAGTCTCACAGAGGCTCTGATCATACCATGCCGTGTAAATATTAGTGCAGGGAGAGAGGATGACTTAAGCGTGTCTTAGCAAAGTCTGTTTTCTGTCCTGAACCTAAACACGCAGACACCACACACTGCTTAGATATTTAGGAAGACACACACACACACACACACACACACAGCTTATATGATGGTGAACAACTGCACACACACATGAATGTGGAAGAACAGGTGTGAACTGTGGGGCATGTGAGGGAAGATCTAAGCACTTGTGTTTTGTCAGGTCTTCATAAACTGTAACCAAATATTACAAACACACTGCTCACTGGTTAAAATGAATTGCCACTGCAGAAGTGTGTGTAAGAGTGTGTGACGAAGAATTTTCTTTAAGTATAGAGAAATTCCTTCCATTCTTTTTTACATTTTACATGGAAATCGACTTCAGCTAAGAACTGCAAACATATGATGCATCCCCAGCTAACAATTTTAGATTGTAAGAATGTTTCCCTAATGTTTCCATTAAGTAACAGAAACATTATTCAAAATGTCTTAAATTCTGGAAAGTTTTTAATGGATTCCACTAACAGCTTAAGAATAACGTTTTCGTTACATATGACGCACAACATATAAAAAGGTTCTACTTATATTACAGCAAGAACGGTTTTGATAGCTTTGCGAAAACTTTTAGAAAATGTTAGCTAATGTTTGGAGAGCTGTCTCTGAGCTAGGTCAGGGTGTCTGGGTGCAGACGTGTGTTTTGTTACAGGGTCATTATGTGTTGTTAGCAGTGCTTGTTTAAACACTGATTGCTGGTAATGGGGCTGTGCTGCTCCCTGTACAGGCAGGGCTGCATGTGGTAGTGATTTGCCTGGAATGGCCAGACTCAGTAAACTAGTTACTGTCTGATACAGGCGTCTAAACAAGCTGTGTGGGATCAGTGCATCAAGTTCAGCCGGGCAAAGTTCAAAGGTCACAGAACGCTTTAAGACATTAAAATCGTTATGAGTCCAATGCAGTCCTTATGCAGAATGAGATTCAGATCGGAGGTCGCTGGCGTGTGAGGTCAGAGGTCATGCATTGAAATCAAGAGTCTGGAGCGGGTGTACAGGCGAATTTCGGGTTAATCAAGTAAATAATCATTCAGCTTTTGTAAGACAAACTGATCATCAAAACTAATAGGATTATGAACCAAATGAATATTCTAATATGACATTTTCAATAAGTCTATAAAGACTTTTAAGATGGCATTGACCCATTATGCTAAGAGCTCAAAGATCTTAATCCAGGGTCAAGATTAGGGTTCAAGGTGAGACACAACGTCTGGTGGCTCAACACACACACAGCTAATTTGGAGTATACAAATGCACATAAATCTCAGCCTTGTGTGCAAACACACACACACAATCAACACACTGCATCAGATGGTGCAACAACCTGCAGAAAAAGCTTGCAGTTTGGTTATGTTGAAGTGAACGCACATAAAAAAGCTACATCTGTAAAACAGTCTACTGAGAACAATTCCTACAGAGAAACAGCAACAATCACTTTGCATAAAAAACACTTTGTAAACCAAGACATGTAAAAATAATACGATTGTAACTGCATTGGATATCAAATTCATGCCACCTTGTATTAAAGACAACATGAAATCAAAACGCACCCTATTTACTTTCCTAATACATTTTTACAAAAAATACATTTTTTATTGTACGCAATTCATAAGCGTATGAAATTTGAAATGGAGCAATTTCCTGTGATGCTGTGATGATCTTGGGCAAAATACGAAATAAACCTAACACTGCTCACTTTTCACAATACATAAAGTTCTGATAATTGTTAAGTATTTTGTTTTTTACGCACATATGTTCATGAGTAAAATGGGCTATGAATGCTGTTTCATGTTGAGTTTAAAAATGCAAGATAAGGATGAGATGAATTTGACCTCAACATCAGCAACGAGAGCTCCACCAGACCTTTAATGCATTTACTACAAATAAAACCAAAAGCCACAGTTACTGTAGTAACCGCATATTAACCATGGTTTTGCTACAGCAACCATAGTTTATCCATGACATTTGTAATAAAACTTGGGTAATATAATGGTAATTGATCTGCCAAAAAACACTTCATTTTTACTATAGGTAATGGTTAATTTTCATTGGGATTTGTAGCTAGTGGTTGCAGGTTCGAGAAAGGTTAGTGGAGCTCTCCAGCTCTGTTACTGTGGTGTTCAGAATAGAAAGCATGCAGACTTACATATGAAGGGTCTGAGTGACTTACATATGAAGGGCTTGACTGAGGAGTGAATGTGTTTGTGTTGTTTGAGGCCGGAGGATGTGGCGAAGGTCTTGCCGCAGTCGGGACAGGCGTGAGCTCGCGCCCCCACGTGCTGAGAGCGGATGTGTCTCTGTAAGTTACTGGGGTCTGTAAACACCTGCTGGGTAGAGAGAGAGGACGAGAGTTTACACACACACTGTGTATAGAGCTGCAAATTCTGCACACACACACACTGGACTCTACCTTTGAACAGTTTTCACATTCGTAGTGTTTGCCGCTGTCATGTGACATCTGGTGGCGAATCAGGTTGGATTTCCAGTTGAAGGCCTTCGGGCATTGGTCACACTTATATTCCCGCTCGTCACAGTGAGAGAGCGAGTGAGAGTCCAGACTGAGTGACAGATGTAAAATGATTGTTATATGAATGATCACATCATCAAAATACCAAAACATTCTGTTTGGGACTTTACTCAGTTATACTTTTGGGGACAAAATTGTTCCCTGAATTTGGATAAACCAGACAAAACCCCTTTTAAAAATGGTCTCAGAAATAATCTTCATACTCATAACATGAATTCAGGTGTCTGTGGTTATAATTAGCGTTACAGATGTCTGTGTGTTCGAACCTCTGGCCATCGGGACAGATCTGTTCACACTCTTTACACTCCTGTGGGGAGTGGGGTGTGTTCAGAGACAGAGGGTGCAGGTCATGATCAGGAGCTCCAGAGCTGCGCAGATCCTGCTGGGTCAGGTTGAACCCGGAGGCGGGGGGGCTGCCACATGTGTGCTTCTGATGGTCCAACAGCTCCGAACCGGATTCAAAGTTCAGATCGCAGTCCTCACAACGATACTGCCGCTCCTCTGTGAGAGAAGAGGGTGAGTTAGAGAGTGTGTGGGTTTGAATATGTGGTTTACAAGGACACATGGTTTATGGGGACATAACCACTTCCTGTGTCCTCATAAACTAAATCACTTAAAAAAAAAATACTAAATGGTTAATTAACAAAAAATAAGAAAATGCCAAATGTTGTCTGTGAGGGTTAGGTGTAGGGAATAGAGTATACAGTTAGCACAGTATAAAAACCATTACGTCTATGGAGAGTCCTCATAAACCACATATGCCGATGTGTGCATGTGTGTGTACTGACCGTGTAGGTCTGGAGCCATCGTGTCACATGAAACGTCCTCAGCCTTCATGAACAGCAAGAGTTCCTCACCAGGCTCAACCTCACGAACCACTCGGTAAAAGATCTGTAAGATATTAGAAACCAAACACTGAAACATTCATGGATAAAGACTGGCAGTTTCTCAGAACAGATTACTCAATATTGCTATGTTAAGCTTCATTTCAGAACCTGCTGTAGTGTGGGGACATGGCAGGAAATAATTTTACTACCGTTACCACCTATTTACACCTGCTGGACAAATGTCACGTCATGAAATGAATATTCATGAGTCACGCTGATAAGTTTTCTAGATCATTCTTAATATCCAGGACACAGGACATTGTGATAAGAGATAGTAAAATGTGTGGTAAGATAAACCCTGTGTTTGTGTGTCTGACTCTTGATATTTGCTCCATTCAACACAAGTCACGTCTATTAAAATAACTTATTTATGCCTCGAAATTCTATTTATTGTTTTTTTAAAGACAAATCACATTAAACTTACCTAAGGCCACTAACTTGTGATATCACTTACTTTAAAGGTCTTTTTTAGTTTCATTGTGATATTCTATTATTATAGATGGTTTTCCAAATTGTGGAAATGTCTGTATTTTATGAATGAAAATAAATAAACAAAATAAATAAATGTTTTTTAAAGACAACAGATTTTGTTGTGCAAATGATATGAATCTGAGTGTGTGTGTGTGTTTGAAAAAGTTTTTTTTTAAATAATCTGAGTTGAGACCTGTTGGAGACACACACACTTCCCATGTGAACACAATAGGTAAGGGAGAAACGGTGTTATTTTTGGCAAGCCCTGAAGGCATTAGACAGCTCACTTCCTGTCCGTCTGATGGTGACATTTCAGAATTCTTATTAATGATGTCACACAACCAAATAAACAAACACATACACAAAAAGCAGATACAATGATAAAGGCATGGTAAGGTGGAGACCTCTGGGAAAAGCCATGGTCAATGTGTGTGTGAGAAAGAACCGGCAGGTCGTGAGGACACAGAGGGACATGGTTGTTCCCCCATTGTTTAACAGGAGAATACAGGGAACTAGGAGAACCCACAAGACACCATGAGAACAGAGTCTCATACACACTTTTGTGGCCTGTCTACCCACTCTGGTGCCTTCCTGCCTGCAGATCTCTGATATCTTTTGTATCTGTGTGTGTGTACATTTTACTACACTTAGTGAAGATCACTTCATTTTAAATGTCCTCACAAATATATTACAATATGTCTTTACTAATACAGGTTTCAAGGTTCTTTGTATGTTTCTCTCTCTCACAAACAAACACAAAAGACAAAAATAATATTGTGAGTATGAGACAAAGACAGAGCCATTGTGAGAGTGCCATAGGGTGAATGATATGGACACACACACACACACACACACACACACACACACACACATTGTTGGACCCATATGAAGTGGGCCAGCCAAGTCCAGAGATCAGGGAGTTTACTGAACATCACTCCTGGCAACATGACCTGGACCACAGCCTGTTCTTCAGAGCCAACGGTGAGTGCCAACCTGCATGTCTTTTCAGATAATATAGATTCATGTGTGTTTGGACACACAAACACACAGGTTGTAAAGATACCTTACAAAATTGGGGTCTAAAGAATCTGCTTGTGGGACATTGAGGAACATCTTTGAAAGCAGAATGGAAGGATTTATAAATAATTTTGTTAACCCAAAGGTTTTCTTTTTGGATACAGTTAGTCTGTAGTCTGTGTGTGTGTGTGCGTGTGTGTGTGAATGTGTGTGTGTGTGTGTGTGTGTGTGTGTGTGTGTGTGTGTGAGTGTGTGTGTGTTGTCGTGTCTGGTCGTTTTAGGTCAACTGATAATTAAAGGTTGTAAACTTTCAGTGGCTTATAATAACAGACAGTAAAGGGTCATTAGACTCTACTTTACACACACACACACACACCAACAATAATCCCGGCCTCCCCAAAGCAAGACTTCGATACATCTGGAGAATAAGCACACTCCTTGACCCATACTAAATCATAGAAGACAAATCCTCTTGTTTATTATGAGGGCTTATTACTGCAGGACTGAGGTGAGTACACACACTAAACATCCAGGCGTTTGAGGGCACTCAGCATAAGATGTTCCCCTCTCTTGTTTTCCAGGCTCAGAGGTCACTTCATATACAAGCAGCACACATACTTACAGCTTACCTCTATTGTGTAAGAGTCTATGAGAAACGGATGTTAGTTCACTGATGTCCTGATAAACAGCTCCAATATATTCCTCATTCAGCAGTACAGGAATCAAAAACACTCTCACACTGACCAACACCTACTAAAATCCCTTTTTCCCCTTCAACTCACACACACACACACACACACAGTCTTTTCTGTTAATTATTTCAGGTAACATCTTAATGAAGATTATTTAAATGTTGTAACATAGTGTAACATTAACTGCATAAAAGTTGGATGGGAGGATGAGAAAAGAAGGAGATTAGAAAATCACATTCCTCTATCTCAATGCAACCGTGATTCTCTTTTCTCTCTACAAACTGATAACGCCCAATCTTTTCTATCTCTTTCTCTCTCGCTGTTTTGTCGCTATAAGGAGGTTCAGTATGATTATTAAAACACAAGGGTTCCCAGAAGCCATAAAGTCTAAGCTGAACTCTTTGTTATGACAAGGTGTCACAGTTTAACAATTATGACCCTTATCAAAATACTGCATCTGAGCAGGTTCTCTCTCTCTCTCTCTGTAGGTAAACCTTTAGAAAAGCCAAATATTCAAACAACTACAACAAATGTAGACCGCCTGTGATTAATGTTTTATAGCTTCATTGTCTTCCTCACCTTGTAAGTCACTTTGGATTTAGTTTCTGCTAAATGCCTAAATGTAAGTGTATCACTTTTCGATGTTTGATGGATTACCGATCAAACATCAAAAAAAATCTTCAGATGAGTATGTTTTCTAGTGGAAATATCTCATGTTTCAAACATGAATATAAAAAAGCAGAATCAGTCTGTTTAACATTTGAATACTTTCCCAGAATACGTCATTTCAAGAGCTTTAAGAGTTCTTTGTTATCTGCAGCTATGCCAATGGTTTATTGTATAATGAATGATATTCACTCTCTTTTTGTGTGATTTGAAGGGGATCATGATTATTTGAGATGATTGTTATTACTTATTCATTTATTAAAATCTGACACAATCCCACTAAACTCTATTTAACACATCTCAGATTAATCCAGCCCAGATTAACTCATTTTCTATTTAATCTAGCCTCATTTCAAACAAATTAACCCACTTAAAATCAATTAAACACTGCTTTATTTTATTACAGATCGAATCACTTTGGCTTATGTTAATTTAATTTCAGCTCAACTCTATATAACCTAATTTAACTTGGTTTAATACAGGACATCTTAACTGGATTTATCCTAAATTTAATTCAGGCTAATTTAGCTCAGTTGGTCCCTTTTCATTTAAACCAGTCAAACCCAACTCAGTATAATCCAAAGAAATTTAATTAAATCCAGTTTATCTTAATCCAACTCAACTACAAGTGCTCATTCAGTCCAGACCTCCTCAAATATGAATATAAAAGCTTTAAAATCTTAGTATTAAGACACAGTAACACTTCAAAACTCTTTTCATTATGCAGAAATTACAAACTAACCTCATAGAACTGAATCAACCCTCAAGAGAAGAAAATAAACTGGATGCTAAAGTTTGTGGTGCGAACAGAAGCTGTGAATTTATGATTGTGAGTCATTCTCTCTCGCTCTTTCTCTCTCTCTCGCTCTCTCAAGAGTCTTTCTGTCTTCCACTCCATAAGGATTCAGGAATTTGTCATCCCTCATATCCGAGTGCAAAGATACAAAATGTGTGATTATCATCACACTTGAGCGCGAGTGTGTGTATGTGATCCTGGCCTGTGGTCTTTCACGCAGCAGCCAAGATACAAAAGAGCAAAACACCAAAACAGTGACACACTCGAACACACACATAGATGGAAATGTAGAAGGAATCTGCTATTAAAGATAAAAAGCAGAAACACCTTTAAACACTTCATTGTACTGGCCATGTAGGTGCTCTGTGTGTGTGTGTGTGTGTGTGTTCTGCACATACCTGCTCATGTATCTGGCAGGTTGTGAGGTTGTGTTGGTGAGTGGATGGAGAGATCTGGATGTGTCTTAGCCAGCTTCTGCTATCAAACACATGCCCATCCAAACCTGTCTGCTCGCCCTGAGAGAGAGAGAGAGAGAGAGAGAGAGAGAGAGGGGAGAGAGAGAGAGAGAGAGATCAGTCTTTGATCTTGAATGTTTGGAGATTACTGTGCAGTGACTAAATCTCATGCCACCCACTAAGTGCACACTTAACACACGCTGCACACTTACACACGCTGCACACTTACACACGCTGCACACTTACACACGCTGCACACTTACACACGCTGCACACTTACACGTGTACACACACTTTCTGTGGGTCAGATACTCACACACAGTCTGATAACATCTTCCTGTACACTTCCTCTCTCATAGACTCACATTTGCATTTAGTCCCAAACCAAACAAAAGTGCATCTCGAAAACACAACAATGCATTTCAATGTGGTGATTAAAAATATCTATTTTATATATCTACTGCACTGAAAGAGCATGAAGGAGTTCTGTTTTATGGAGTAACCAAAACAACAGCAACATAATAATACAATATTATTTATATATTATTGTTTTCATTGTTTGCTTAACAAAATGTAACATTTCATTTTCAATGCAACTAAATAAAATAAAAGCGTTTCAAAAGATTTTACTTTGATCCAGAATAAAATTGCAACTTATGTCTGTTTCACAACAACAGATAATTGTTCTGAAATGTCCACTTTTGCCCAGAAACAGGCAAAACATCAGACAGTCTGTGCACATTATTAACCCAACATGAGAGCAAACGACTGGGGTAAAAACTACACAAAACAAATGTAAAAAACATTTAAACACGTTAAATGTGCTTTAAATATCTGCAAATGCACCCTAATAAAATAAAAGTGGTTATATTACCAATTAAACTTGTGACGCATTTGTCAGTGATAATTTTATTGTATATATCTGGTGATGAAACGCATCTGCTTATTTAATTGAGCATGTTTTGCTTAAAACGGGATTAAAACGCAGAACATCGTTCTGTAAAATAAGGTTATTTAGGCGAGAGTTTACTTAAAATTAAACACAGACTATAAACTATAACTTCAGTTTAAAGCAAGAACGTGAAGGCTAAAAAAATAATACAATTACCCGGAGATGTGGATTGAAATTACGCGTTACGCTTCAGAGAGACAAACTAATGCAATTCGTTTCAATACAATTACACGAGTAAAGGAAACGGTGAACGGGTTTTTATTTCACTATCACGGACATCCAGCACCTACCTCACCAACTCCGCGGAAAACTTACCGGGAACAACGAGTCGATAAACGGCACGAAAGCGCGCAGAGCCCCGACACTGCGCGCCCGGATCAGCTCCGCTGTGTTGCGGTTGTGTCCCGTAAATCTGTCTGGAAACAGCTTGACAAACGCTTTGGGATTGTGCTCCTGCTTTGCTCTTATTTTGCGCTAAATGTCCCCACAAACTTCATCCAACTTGAGCTTGTTCCACGAATGGTGTGGCCGGAGGTTGCCAGCCGTCGTTCGGTCTCTCCAACACACTGTGCAGTGCGCAACGCCTGAAACCTTTTGGTTTTATTAAGTGTCCATGTCCTGGGGTTGGATTGTGGTAGAAAAGCACTACGGCTCTCTCTCGTCTCGTCTGGCCGTGTAGCTGAACGTCTGTCCCGTTACAGAGGATCTTCTCTTGTCCCACCCGAGATGAGCCGAGCAGGGTGAGGAGGAGGGGACCGTCTCGCCTGTCCTCCGGTTGGGAGAGACTCCCCCACGGTAAATGTTTAAAGTGAAAATAGGCTCTCGGTGGTAGAGACGAGGTCACAGTTTTCCTGCTTTGAGGAAGCAATCCAGCAATCCCAAATTCTGCGTTTTTTTTTTCTGCTGGTGGAGGAAGAACAGGGAGGCTCCTGCGAGCCAAGAGGAAGTAAAAGTGCGCAACTACACGACGCAGAATTGTTATAATAATCATGTTTTTAGTTTTAGGCTTGACAACACAAACAAGACTACTTTAAAGGTCTTGAATAGGTTAGGTTTATTATTACATTTATTTTCCACACTCACAAAACACCTGTTCCAAGAACAGTTCACGGACCACGACTAAAACCAAACCAAAACCAATCCCTTCACCTCGACAGTGTTTTTATTTCACGAAACTAAGAAGTTTCTTTTATTTTTAAGGAAAAATTACAAAACGGATGTTACAGATGATGTGTCCCCAAACAAGAATTAAATGCATCACATTTTAAGTTTTAGTTTATAGTTTATTTTGGTGCTTGTAAGTTTGCACGTTACAAAGCGCATTGAAGAAACGCAGTCCAGTGACTGCGCTTTAATTTGTTGGGTGAAGATGAAGATGGCTTTTCTTTGACACCTAACTCAAGGTCCAGATAATGTTCATTGTTTAATGGAGTCGCAGGGCACAAGCGAAGGAAGGACAGGAAAAATCATGCGTAAATACGCGGGCCTCGCCAAGGATTCCCATGGACCTGACTCCATGAGAACCGCAAAGAGCCCCCGGTCCGCCGCGCATCGACTTCCTGCCATTCCTCGACTTGTCCATTGTTGAAAGCCTTTATAATTTAGCCATAAATTGGGAAAGCTCAGGCTATGAGCTGCTCTATTTACTCCCTGTCGGGATGAGGGATTTGGTTTATGATGCATTGTGTATTAAATACAAATAATCTGGGGAAGTGATTGCCTGGCCTCGCCGGGGTCTGATGCAGGCTGGTGATGGAGGACTCCTCAGCTGAATGTTTCTGAACAGGAGGAAGCGTTGGCTGATAAACAAAAGGGTCGGTGGTATCCGTACCAAGCCTGGGGTAAGACGGGGTGAAAGTGCGCACAGAGCCCACGGGGCATGGGTAAATAACTCCCGAGGCGTCAGTTCGTGCCTCTTTCGGTAGATGGCGCACTGAACCGAGTTCTTCGGGAATGAAGTTGCATTTTGGCTTTGGGGACACGATGTTTAATGTCATGCGGAGAAACCTGCAGGTTTTTGAATGGGCACAAATGTTTAATTCGTGGATATTTAGCCCAGTATTATTTAGAGAGAACCGCCTCTCTCTCTCTCTCTCTCTCTCTCTCTCTCTCTCTCTGTCTCTCTCTCTCTCTCTGTCTCTCTCTCTCTCTCTCTCTCTGTCTGTCTCTCTCTCTCTCTGTCTCTCTCTCTCTCTCTGTCTCTCTCTCTCTCTCTCTCTCTCTCTGTCTGTCTCTCTCTCTCTCTCTGTCTGTCTGTCTGTCTCTCTCTCTCTCTGCCTCTCTCTCTCTCTCTCTCTGTCTGTCCAAATAGAAAATGCATCCTACAAGTGTTGCATTGTAGGTTGCATTTTTCCAAACAGAAAAATGCAACCTGCAATCAATCAAACAGAATTTACTCCGACCCTATAACGAGTTTATTGAATAAAAGCGCTATAAATTAGATGGACTATTGTTGTTTGGGTGTAAAACTAGGCCTGCATGTTACAGCTCATTGCATTTGATTTTAAGACTAGAATAAACAAAATATTAAAGCAGCTTTTTAATGTTTGTCGTTTATTATTCGTTCATGAACTTGGTGAAAATGAACTTCAATACAAAATAAATATTTTGTCCTATTTTGAGTTAGTACAAATTGCAATGATCTGTTTTTATTCTCCAAAAAAACCCTGTCAAATCATTTCAATGCCTTTAATTTATTTTCTTTTAAGTAAGATGTATGTTGCATCGCTGAATTAAAGCAGACACTCATTACATCGTTAAACACAACCAAAGGCTTCATGTGTGAGTGTGTTGGCAGACGGTGTCGTCTGCGCAGTCGGATGTTTATTTGCAGTGGACCGGCGCTGGTCTGCGCGCATTAAAGCCATTTAGGTAAAAGTTTTGCGGAGGGGAATCCGAGAAGGGGACGCCGGAAAGGAGCTGCTCCCCGCGGTCTACCCTCGGCCCTGGAGCCGCGCTGTAATGGAAACACGGTGTAAGAGAGGCATTCCAGCACATCCTAACGGGAAAACAGGGAAAGAGATGGGAAATATCGCAGCCAGATCCACATGAAATAGTTCAACCATTCATTGGGATAGACCACCTATTGACAGGAGCGAAAAGCTGCATTAAGCCTGTACCCAAAACCCATTTAAAACTGCCCCGACAGACCAGTTCAGAGCCCGGGGCTCTTAGGCATCTTTTGTTTGCCTCTAAAAGCTTGAAGTCTAATCAAAAAGCTATAATGTTTTTAAAACATGTTTTAAAACATCAGTAAAAATAACAACGTCACATCATTATCTAAATTATGTTCACTTTGCACATCAGATGCATTAATCTGTCATTATTCATTTGTAAAAGAATGTAAAAAATGAGCATTAAAGCAACATAAAAATAAACAAACGAATAACATCTTAACTAATTGTAAATAGATGGATGTTTGTAAAGTACTCTTGGTTTTGGTGTCAGTACACTGTAAAAAAAAACCTTTGCTGCCTAAAATTTTTAAGTTTAATCAATTTAGTTGCACAAGTCATTTTAACTCATTCTTTGTAATCTTGACTGGTCTGGAGCTGCTGTAACTTTTAAGAAATAGTTGAAAAATTACTTATTACCTATTTTTTAAGTTATACCAGTCGGTTTAAAATATGACTTGAAATGACTTGTATAGCCAACTTAATTTAAGGCAGCAAAGTTTTTTTACGGTGTATGTTTTCACTTTTTAAAACATTGTGTACACATGCGCCAGTTGGTGTCACAAAACACCGCCACTAGTCTCCATCTGTAACCCCAAATAAAAAAGCCAACGTTTCCAAGAGCTCTCTCTTTTCTACCAAGCAATTACCATTAAAAGAGAGCAGAGGAAATGAAAGTGGAAAAATGCAAATAAAATTTCCACGGATCTGGAAGCAGGCCCGTAGCCCGTGTGTTAATCTCCACCTCGGTAATTTGGTTCTCCGGGAGAGGGACCGCATCCCCGCTGCTGCGCCTGCGCTCCATAAATCACCGCTTTATGTGGACGGGTCTGTGCGCCCCCGCCAGCTGAAGTGCCCTTGCGCCTGCGCTGTTTACCCTCTCACCCGAGGACCAGACCAGCTCTCCTAATTATAAGATTATTTTCATTCGCCAGGGTCAGAGAGAGAGAGAGAGAGAGAGTTTGTGTCGTCTATTTCAGGAGCGCACTGTGCGCTTTAGTGAATTAGTTCCCCATCATCTTGGCCCCGTCTGTGCATTCTCACCCGTTGTGTCCCCGCGGCCCCTGCCTGCGCGACGAGGGGCCCGTGTTTCATCCCAACCAAGTCTGAAATCAGCCAAGTGAAACCAAAGCTGTATACGTTCCCAAAACCTCCACCTACAAGCTGCATAATTGACTCTTTATATTAAGAAACACAACATGAACTGCCACAGATCAAATGCAACATGCGCAACTTCACAGTAATATTACAACAGGAGTAACAGCCTACTTCAAACCTTACGTTTCATCAGATGAATAATAATAATAGCCCATAGTCTGAAACATCTTCAATTCACCAGCAACCTAATGTTCCTCGTTCCCTTAATGAAGATGAAAGAATCAGCTTTAAACTTAATTTATGTTGTGCGCAACACATGCGTTTGGGTAAGCGGAGGGACCCGCTGCGCCAGGCCGTCGGGTGTAAAACAGATAGACTGCGTTTCCTGGCTAACGAAGTTAAATGCTTTGACAGCGAGAATGACAAGAAGTGGGTCGGGCGTAATAACAGAACCAGACTAAAACAGAACCAGACTAAAACAGAACCAGTATTCTGCTGGACAGTGCGCTATTTACAGAGGGCGCAGTGCTGGAGCTGCATTCACCCCGCCGCGTCGTCTGGAGAAAAGCGGGTGTGAGAAAGCAAATGAGCAGATTGCTTTATTAAAGCAAAAAATTGCTTTATTGAGCTGTTTGAGGGCTAATATTTAATATCTGAGAGATAGAGACGGAAACCCGCTTATGATGATGGGAAATCAGACGCCTCAAAGAAGTCTGACAGGCCGAGCGCCAGTCTCGTCTCCTGCCCCGCCTGCTGTCTCAAACCGAGCGGGAAATGACATTTCTGCTGCCCATTAAAACAGTCAGGTGTGTGTTTTAATAATCACACATGTAAGAGGGAGAAAAATGTTTAAAGGCTGTTTTCTCCCACCGGTGCGTTTGGAAAGCCGATGCAAACGCAGGCGTTTTGGAGTCGAGGGCGCACGCGTGTTACCGATGCGCTGCAGCTCGTAAACTTTCTCTCTAAACTTTCAAGTGTTTTCATTCTGGCCTGCCACCATAATGTGTTCACACCTTTATCATTGCCAAAAGTCAAAAGAAAGCACCACTGCTAAAATGTTTTCAAATAAAACACAATAAGCCAAACTGGCTTAAATATAATGTACAGATAATGTAAATCATTACATTATGTTATTGTAACTTGTCCACAGGTCTGTGATCTTTTGACTGAAATCCTTCAGGCTTTCTCTGCGTGGGTGACTTCACTGTTTGAGTTTATCTAGGAAACATTTAAAGGAAATGGACACCCTTGGTTAAATTGCAAACAGAACTAACCCAATATCTCATTTCAAAGGGGATGAAAAAGACAACTGAGGCTAATTAACTGGTAACAGTTAGATTTAGTTACTCCTGTTTACAGCTTCACTGGTTTTCAGTAGCTTCAAAGGGAACTTAAGTTAAAGATGGTTTATTGTTAACCCAGTGCTCTGAGCGAGAAGCTACACCGCTGCAGCCTAATGCACTGGAGCCATAAACATGCACAGACACACGCTTGCATGCATATGAGTTTGTCTATCAATCAAATATACGCTACATAAAAGGCTTGAACCCTGTTCTTATGACTTTAGCGTGTGTATGGGAGTGTGTCCCTGGAGTTGATTGACTTGTCAGACACGAGCGTCAATAGAGCAGGTTTATTCAATTCAAGCCCAGTCATAGAGGTGTCACATGCTTTGGGGCTGTGTGTGGCAGTGGGCAGGCCTGCCCTGATAAATCTGCTTTTATGAGGGCTGGTTATAACTTTTATGGCTGGATGTTGGAGAGATTGATTCAGTGATCAATCATGTGTGTGTGTGTGTGAGAGAGAGACAACAGTGAGGGGCGAGAACACACACACAGGTGGATCAATGCCTGTTGTGAGTTTGGAGTGATGGAACACTACTGGGATATGACTAGATCATCTCTTTCCTCTTTATTTCCTTCCTCTAACCCTCTTCCTCTCTCCATCTATCCCATATTTCACTTGTCCCCCTGCCCTCCATCTTTTCTCTTGGCCTAACTCCTTATCCATCTTTCATCTCATTCTCTGCATAACTCAGAACGTGTGAAAGCTGTTCCCCTCCTCTTTTTTTCCATCCCTCTCTTTTGGTGAATAAAAGAGAAGTTCTGTCAGACCTTCAGCTCTTCTACAGTCTTCATAGAGATGACGTCCTACAGCAAGAAGCAGGATTCATCTGAGCTTCACTGAACATCTCAAAATTCTACATAAATGCACTGAGCCTGGTGAAGACAGTTTCCCTAAAGTTATTAGTAGACGGAGTTTGAAACAAAAGCCGTAGCGAGTGAGAGGCCCGGCAGACAGAGACAGGAAACAGCTACTGATTACACGCACATTCTCTTTTCATTAACACGCAACCTTACACACACACTCACCAGCAGAGCCACACACACTTAGATACTGGAGAAAAAGCCCTAGCAGCACCCTTTCTGAGCTTATACAACCAGTCACGGTTTCTTTATCCTCATTATTAGAAATGGGAATCATAAGGAATTTCACAAATGCATTTACTTAATGTCACTTAACACCAAAAGCTAAACCTGTCAAAAGGTAAATTAGATGCCAATACACTAAGACCACTGAACTCCCTTCTCCTACGTTTCATCTCATTGACAACTCTGAGTAATTCTTTCCTTCATCTCTTTACAACAGTTAAAGTTATTCATTATAAACAAGAGCATGTGTATGAATGTCACCTCTGCAGATGAGCTCACACTAAATATCTGTTTGACATGATCTCTCTCTCTCTCTCATTCTCTCGTTCTTTCAGAAGAAAACACTGTTTGAGCGCGTCTCTAGGGTGCATCTTTATGATGTCATGATAAACGCAGGTCACAGGTTTATAATGCAGTGTGTCATGCTGTACTCAGAGGCAGTTGTAAGGTGGCCACGGTTTGGCTCATGTTTATGATGTACTTATGTCTGCTGGTCACAGGTTTATGATGTATGTTGCAGCTGTAGAGAAGTTAAAGTTTAGCACAAGCTTTAAGTCCAGGTGTTGTGCGCTCATAGGGATTAATGGAGAAAAGTATTATCTATAGGCATGTATGACATATGTACAGTACGTGTAAACATGTGACTGCATATGAGAATTTAATGACAGTGTTTGTAGGTTTTTGTTTCTGTTGGGCTAAAGAGCCAGTAAATGTTGAATTGCTAATACAGTAAGTTTAACAGTTTTAAAGACAGCATGAAACACTGTTCACAACACATTTAAATTCTGTGTCGTTGAGCATTTCCAAGCCAATCAGAATATTCAGCCTGAAACAATGCAGGACGCACTTGATTCTGTCCACCAGGGTTTGATTGGCTATCAACACTGACTTAATATACGTTTTTTACTCGGCAACTCTGCACGGCTTTAATTACAGTCATTTCAGACATGGAATCATTAATTCTTACTTTCTGATGAAAGATTTCGCTAAAACTGTATGAAACAATCCTTTCATGCCAGTTACATTCACTGATGATTTGTGCAATTAAACTGAATGTCCTCAAGTTGTCCTCTCTTATGTTAACAAGCATGAAAAGTTTATTGTTACTCCTGCAACGTCTCATATTTTCTCTCTCTCTCTCACGCCCCATCACTGTTTTACATTCTCAGGTCAGGGGTGGGTGTACATATACATCCAGTCTGCACCAGAACAATGTAAATGAAAATGTAAAGAACACCCACTCACACACACATAAATGCACGCTTACATGCGTGATGAGGGAAACTGCAGTGGAATATTGTATGTCATTACAGGAGCACACAGACCCTGAGGCTGCCACGCTGTGTGATGCGTGTTGCTGTGTGTGTGATTTCACTAAGCGCTGATCAAATGCATGAGTGTGTGTGTGTAAGAGCTCTTAATACAAGCCTGTCTTGTGGCTGCCAGAGTGAGAAACAAGCAGGGTAATGGATGACTGGAACCTCAGCTCCCAGAATTCCCTCTGGTGACCCTCGCTGGCCAGCCATGCCGCCTACGGCAACTTCACATAAAAAGAGAAGAGGAAAAAGAAAGCAGCAGAGAAAATATGGAATTGATGGGAAACAGAGAGATAGAGAGAGAGATGGATATGTTGACAGTAAAATGAAGGATAAAATAAAAGATGATGCGCATTAATGAAAATAGGGAAATGTTAAAATGTGTGTGTGTGATTAATGACAGTGTGTGTTACTAAGAGGGGTCCCATCACATGTGATCACATAAACACTTATTCAGCGTTTGTGGAGCTTGACGAGGCTGAACACAGCTCTGAGTGTGTGGGTGTGTGTGCGTGTGTGATTGATGAGAGAGTGTGTTGGTAAGTGATCGGTGAGTCTGACATGGCTGAACGCTGCTTTGTGTTGTCACAGATGTCACAGAAGTGAAAACACACACCATTAATCAACCTTCATTAACTTGCGCACACACACACCTCTCACTAAACCTGGACACATCCTCCATTTCATCAGCTTCTGCCTCCCTCCCTAGATGAA
This sequence comes from Chromobotia macracanthus, assembly GCA_036877525.1. Lineage (NCBI taxonomy): Eukaryota > Metazoa > Chordata > Actinopteri > Cypriniformes > Botiidae > Chromobotia > Chromobotia macracanthus. Next base: position 2,646,655 of record JAZGTH010000075.1, on the reverse strand, counting down.
CAGCAATAATGTGCTACATAAAAACAGCCAACAGTTCAAACAAAAAGAACAACTTAATACACATAAACATACAGCAAATGTCATTGTTTTAGTATAAGAAGCACTGCATCTATGACGAGTTCTCACTAATATGGCATCTACAGTGTGTGTGTGTGTGCAGGGATGTTGACCTAATTTGATTTGATAAAAATAAATAGCTCATGTTCATGTCTTCCTCTCTGGCCCAGTCTGTTTCTCAATCTCTCTTTCTCAATCTCTCTCTTGCTCCTGAGATGAGTTCCTGTCTAAATAACAATGAGCCACAGAAAAATGTGGAATTTGCATCCTGGGAGAGTGATCAGTAAATGATGCATGTAAATTCTTATAATGAACTCAGATCCCCTCAGACAGACTTCTTAAAGGCATTACCTTCCCCTACACACACACACACACACACACGGATCTATCACGGCTCACTCATAGAGTTGTCAGGCACTCTTGCTGGATGTGAGGGTTCAGTAATTGTTGCTGTGAGGGGAGAGCAGCTGTTTTACTGAGAACACAGATTGTTAAAAATCTCAGTGTTCTTAAAGGGGCCACGTTCTACACACACTTCATATCGTAATATAGTTTCATACTCACTGTAACGCTAGCAATACCAATCAGGTTTTTGCACAACACAATCTTGTGGCAATTTGTAACTATTTTCCATTTTAGTGATTTGATCGTAAATTCAGTTTTTGTCTGAATTTAAAGTGTGTGCAAAACAGGTTCGTACTGTAACTTCGAACTGTGTGTGCTAAATGAACCGAACTAAGATTCATTTCACTGATATGCACCAAAACCCAAAGTCTCCTGTTACGTCCTCTGTTAACTACAGACACAGCAACCGAGATTCAGAGAAAGAGAAAACTGGAGAGAAAACTGAGAAAGAAACAGTGAATCGAGTGATGAGGCAAAGGGATGCATTCCTGTGGTCTCTGCTGCAATGTTGTAATCACATAAATGTAACATTGCTTGAACGTTGGATGAGCTGGATGCTTTACAACAGACATTTTACAGCAGGACATTTAACACACACTCTCTCTCTCTCTCTCTCTCTCTCTCTCTCTGTATTTCAATCCATCTCTCTCATTCGTCCTGCATTTCCTTCAGTAATTCTCCACTTTCTCTTCTCATCTTTCCACCATTCAGCTCGTAACTGTCAATTTCCTGATTTCTGAAGGAACTTTCTTCATTTTCTAAGTCAACGCTGGTCTATGTTGAGCTGCGTTTGTGTGTTTGTGTATCTACTTTTAGAGTCTTTCTGAAGGCCAATCCATCACACAGACGGTGTGGTAATCCATCTGACCGTATGTAATTATGACCTCTGAACTTAAGAACATCCTAAATCAGAATTGAAAACACACACACACTCACACACTGGCTGATCTGTGGAACCTGCCTGGAGCCAGAGACAGAGGTGAAAGCTCACAGCGTGACATTGTGACGCCCGGGTGACCCCGCTGTGGTTAAGGGTGTGCCCTCCGGCAGCAAAACCATTATAGCCCGTACAACAGAAAGAATAATGTCATGAAAACGTGTGTGTCACTGGAATGTGTGTCTAATTTTCTCAATATAAAAAGCAAATGTTTAAATAAACTGCTCTGCACATTAGCAGGATATCCCAGGAGCTCAATGAGTACAGCTTGGCGCCAGCAACACAAAGGTCATGAGTTCGATTCCAAATGTACACACTGATTAAATATATCTGAAATTCATGAGCCACATTGGATTAAAGTGTGTGTGTCTATCTGTCTGACACATGCTACAGAAAGATCTGTGTGTTTATAGTCTTTCGGGATGAAAGTGTAAGTACATATTTACATATGTGTGTGTGTAATAAAGTGCATGTACATACATGCAAACATACACAGATATATACATATATTGTGCACAAAATTTTAAGATGGACAGAACATTTTGTAATCTCTGTGTGTTCTGGCAGTTGGCCTTTTGGAGCAAAGAGACAAAACTTAATCTCCTGGCCTCTCTCTCTCTCTCTCTCTCACACACACACACACACACACACACACACACACACACACACACACACACACAATATAACACACTTGGGCAAAACTTTCATGCCAAACCAAAAAGCGCCATCTTAGCAGGAAGGATTCGAATTCACCCTGTAAGATTTAGAAAGATTTAGCAGTGCTGCATGCTCTGCTTGAGTGCTATGAATCACACACACACACACTTCATTTGTCCTGGCACACTGTAGCTGGACCAAAGCGAATGTGAGTCCGATCCAGCAGTGTGTGTGTTTGTGTAGGTGCCGGGGGAACTCTCCATAACCCCTTAAGCCTGAAAACCAGCCAATAGAAACTCAGTGCACTGAAAGAGGGCTGTCATTACATGTCTTGGGTAGATACAGACCTGGGACCATCCTCCCTGACCTGGATGATTATCCAGCAAATTTAAAGAGCTGATCTCAGGTCAGCGACCTAGGGCACGCTGCTGCAGTCCGTCATTATACGCGGAGAGCAACGGCTAATGAGAAGCTCCTCTCCTCTGCGTGTAAACCAACAGCACGCTGCTTGAACACAGAAAATGGCCAGGAACATTCAGCTTTATCCTGTAGAGCATTCCAGAAAATTTCCTCATGTTCACCGGTTTTGCTAGCAAAAATAGTCTGTACACGTTAGTTTTGAGTTTTCATAATTATGGCCCTCATCACTGTAACAAACACACACACCTCAGTCCAGACAAAGGTTCTAATGTGCACTGGGGTCTCTGGCAGTCTTTTAAACGCTGATAAGAGAACAGAACAGCTAATATATGCCAATCTGCCGTGCTATCCGTCTCTCTTTCATTCTGCGCTCCTCCGGTCACAAGTTCCCTCCATCCCAACGGACCCTTCAACATCCCTGAGAGGAGATACTACGCCTGCCTGGCGCCAAGCCGTGTGTGAGTGTGTGAGGGCTTCAACCTTCCACATCCACACAATAAACTGAGAAAACAAACATCCACAGACAACAGTGTGAACAAACACATTCATTCACAAAACATACACCAGCACAGATGCTAAGACACCAAAAAAAAAAAAAAAAAAAAAAAAAAAAAAAAACAAAAAAAAGAAGGGGTTTTGGTTTTTTTTTTTTTTTTTTGGTTTTTTGGGGTGTTTTTTTTTTTTTTTTTTTTGGTTGGTTTTTTTTTTCTACAAAAAACAACAATAAAAAAAAAAAAAAAAAAAAAAAAGGGTGGGTGAAAAAAAAAAAACCCAGTTTTTGTAGGGAGTTAGAGTCAACTCAACTTGATAAAAACAGATGTTATAACAAGCAGAGGAACAAGCTGTCTTAGCTATCTCCACTGGCTAAACACACCACACAACACACACACACACACACACACACACACACACACACACACACACACACTCACACACACACACACACTCACACACACACACACAGTTTCAGGCAATTACCTCTTGGATGTCAGTGATCCAGAAACACACACGTTTTTATTAAGGAGAAACAAACTCACTCTAAGACGCGGACACACATGAAGGTCACTTTAAATGTCACTCCTTCACCCCGTCGTCCCATAGCAACACAATCGCACAAGATCTCTTTAATTTCTCAATTTTTAGAGAGCAAACTTCAGCTGAGAAAAGACCCCAGTGTTGTCACATCTCTTATAGAGTTTTAAAGAGATCTCACCAGTATCTTAAACAGTTTTGTCTGATACTGAAGTCGGACTGAATTCAACAATGAATATCAATATAAATTCAGTAAGACATTAAATATTTCTCATCAAATCAGTCCAACCCCAAATGACTGGAACTATTAACTCCATCCACATTAGTTTCACTCTATATTGTTACTGTATTGTTTGATATTTAAATAAACTTAACTGAGAACTCTATTAAGTCTCATGAGCAATTAAAGAGCATCCCGTGAACCATGAAATTTCCTTTTGGGGACGTCTGTTTTTCTTCCTTCCCATTTCATTCATATTTATAAAATCTTTTGTTGTTCTCTCTTTGTTTTGACTATAAGTTACCTAGTTTTCACTCATTATATTTTCACAGTTGAGTAAGAGAGTGTGTGGTAAAGCTCCTATAAGAATGAGGCCATCCCTGAGGTGTCTGTACAGTCGATGATTTGTATTCTCTCTCTCTCTCTCTCTCCTCTCTCAGCAGGTCTTTTTGCATAATCATTTGTTTGAGGGATTTTTGGCTGTGCCTGGAGGCTGTAATTACACTCATAGACAGCCTCTATAAACTCTATTCTCGGCCTTTTATTGACTTTAGACGCGCTGCCTCAGGCGTTTCAATTAAGTTTTTTTACAAGAAAAATACGGCAATTAATTGAAACTCTGTGTAAAGAGACACCGCAGTGCGAGAAAGACGAGACAAAACCAGAGGGAGAGAGAGAAGATCACAAACAGCTGCTGCCTGACACATACACGTAATACAGCGACAAAGTGAAAATTAAAAAGATGTGTGACACGAAGCCTGACATGTGGAAAAAGGTAAAAGCGGGAAGACAGATAAACGACATTTGATATATTGATGTATATACCCGACATGTGATGTTAAACTACTGAAACAGATAAAACGGAAAAATATGTGAGGAGGTTTGAAAAGACAGAAAAGTGGGACAGGGATAAACAGACAGAGTTGAGAAAAGTGTGAGAGGGTAATCGACACTGATACAACACTGGCCCTTTAGAGGTTACTATGGTAACAGAGGGCAAATGCAAGGTCATTGGACCCACACACACCTTCTGAATACACCTCATAAAGTCACACACAAGAAAACACACAGAAGGTGAAATTAACTAGAGCACTCTCGCTCTTAAAATCTTCCAGCATTAATCGTCAATTACTGATAAAATAAGCTCTCACAATAGATTATTTTGAACAGCAATTCCAACAGGTTTATTTTTAATGACCATTTCAATTAATCAATTAAAAAACAATTGTCCGATTTGTCTGCAACATTTATAACTCGCTAGCTTAAATATTACCGATTTCCCTAAATAGACAACAGTAAAAAAACTGTTATTAAATATTAATTAAAAAGAGCTTTTTCTAAAACTATTAAGTAACCACATGCCCTATGAAGTATGTACATGTCTGAAACCCACAGCATACTACAGTTGATTACATATGATTGGCTTCGAATAGACAGCCAATTGAAATGAAGCCCAAGATGAAGACCGAGATAGTTGATTGAATTGTATTTCCTGAATTCTTTTTCTTCACACACACACACACACACACACACACACACACACACACACACACACACACAAATACACACACACACAGTGATGTATTCCAGGTCCCTGTGCTGTAGTTTGTTGGACATGTGCACGTATTTAAAATCTGCTCTCTGATTGGCGGCATATCAAAGCTCCACGGTAACAGGCCGGACGCTTGGCAACAATAAAGATCATTTGCAAATTCCGCAAATTCTCATTGGCTCCCAGCAGGAGTTTCGGCCGTCCCAGAATGCCGTTCTGCTGGTGTCCTTTGTGCAGATCAACAGGTGAAAACACTTCATTAGAGGAAGATTAAAAAAGAGAAGCAGAGAGGAAATGATTTTTCAAAAAAATTACAGAGCTGCTATTAGCAACATGCTTTGATTTATTGGTGTATCAAGTGCAATTGGGTAATAGAGCAAAATTTCTCTAAATAATTACAGCACTGCATACAATTAAAGAGAAGGAAGTAGAGAAAGAAAGAGACAAGTACGAGTTATGTAAAACAAACTAAGTCAAATTTATTTATTTTAATACAAAGATATGAGACCTTACACAAGTTTAGATTTTAAATGTAAAAATTTCTCACTGTTCTGATAACATTAACACTAATTTTACTACACTGGAGAAAAATAAAGTATCAAACCGAGCCGAAATCAGTCAAACACCTCCAGTCAAAAGCTAATTACACCAATTTATAAAACTAGACACAAATTAGCACACAGCAATTATTAGTTATGATACATAATACTGATATATCATTTAATATAAACAACCGAATGCAAACATTTTAAATAAATGTTTTAAATGTACATTAAATTGTGTGTAATCTTCCCTATAAAATCATTATAAATAATTGTTTGCTGATACAATTTATATGGTTGGGTTATAAATATTCACTCATAAATATTTTTCTGCCTTAAAAACAATTACTTTAGATTCCAGCACATTTAAAGCTACCGGACAAACTTTTCTACTCACTGATAAACTCATTACGAGGGACATGAAACAGAGCAGTTCTGCAGACCGGTTAACTAGTTTCCTGTCTTCATTCAGTGATCAGACTCATCGTTCCTGATATCACAGTGAGACAGACGGTCTGTTTGAATCGACACATTGTTTCTAATGAATTACATTCAGTGTATAAAGCTTGATGTTTTAATAACACTGTCAGATTCCTACTGCATCTGTGAACTGATTGAATAGAAGTTTAGTTGGGTTATTTGGGTGTCACTTATGTGCAGTATGAAAAAAACGCAATCTGACTAGATCTAGACATGAAAGAGAGACAGATACAGAGAGAGAGAGAAAGAGAGAGGTGAATGCTGATCTGTGATCAATCTAGAGTGAAGTGGCTGGAATGAGAGGAAGTGAGGTGCCCTCCCACTCCAGGACGTGTGTGTGTGTATAAACAGGCTGCAGACAATTTTCAGCTTGGTTGGTTTTACTCAGCACAGCAGGGCTCAACAAAACAAACTGACAAAACAAAGGACACCAACTTAATGACCCATACACCCCTGACACACACACATACATATGTTAGGCTTCTATGCTTTGTGGGGACTTTCAATAGACATAATAGACATAATAAACAAACTGTATATTCTATCCCCTAACCCTCAACCTACCCCTGAACCTAACCCATCTGGTCCCCACAATGGTAGAAGAACACACACACACACACACACACACACACACTCAGTGGGCATCTGGATTGGATTGTCATAATCAGATCTTGGTAGCTTGGTAAGTGAATGCGTTTGTGTTTTTGATAATACTTTTGAGTGGAAAACACTGAAACCTGTCGCCGAAACATTCCAGAGACATCTGAACCTGACACATCTATAAAACCACATCCTTAAAATAAAAACAGATTATTTAAGTTATTTGACTCATAAGTTACTGTAAACATAACAGAGATTCAGACGAGACACTCTCAGATCTCATGAGATCTCAGCATTGTTTCCTGTATTTATCCTCTCACATGCACTTATTAAAGACTCCATATATGAACTATCACAAACCAAGTGAGAGAAAGAAAGTGTGTGTTTGTAAAGGTACATGGTGACCTTACATTATGCCAGCATTCATTGGCTGGAGTTCCTGGCACACAATGGTATGTGTACACAATGGTTACACCGCCCCAAACACACCTCCTTAAAGTTACAACTCACACACACGACATACAAACACTTCATACAAATCAGTTCCTACAGAAACACAAAACTATCAGCCGTGAGAACAATTATTGGAAGATTAATCAATACCATGTCATCTGACAGTGTGTATGTGTGTGTGTTTGCCCCGGGGCTGCTCTGTCTGCCCTACAGAACACATATGACCTAAAACACCCCCCACAGAAAATTCAAACTATATCATATGCATAACATATAAAGCCATCAATAACAAAGATCAGTGTGACATATAAACAGCACGTATGTGAACTACAGAGTCATTTGTAATTCAATTTCACATTAACTTGATGACCCCAAAAGCATTTCAGATATTATACAGTCATTAAACATGACCGAGATCTGATCCAGGATCAGCACTGTATAATCAGAACAATCTGAACATGGTTTAGATAAGGAGCGACAAAAGAGAAACTCTTGCAGAGGGAAGAAAGACTGTTTTCAATCCCTGAGAAAGACGACACTGTTGAAAGCCTAAAGGTTATAGCGTTAGTTTGAAGTTTTAATCAGCATCTTTCTTTGTAAATGAGTAAGTCATGCTCTAAGATCTTATCTTGACAAAACTAACCCACACTACGTCTGTACACAAACACCTTGTGCTGGAGGTTAATAATGCAGAAACACTGACGTGAGTTTCTCTTTTTAAAGGTCAAAACAGACTCTGGCTTTTTAATGGCTGGTAAAGGCTGAACGACACCGCGAGACTCAGGTGTTTCTGGAAAATCTTTCTCTGAAATGCAAACATTCTGTTAATATTTAACACTGAACATTTAAATGAAAAGGATGCGAGTCATTGAATCTGATGGTTTTCGTTTATATCACGTTTCTCTTTCTGCTTGTAACTCCATCCCTATTTTTTACTCAGTTCAGTTGTTTGTTTTGGATATTTTACTGGTGTCGTGAGGTCGTCCTCTTGAATTGAAAGGAAATTCACTAAAACTTTATTGCCATGACAAATGGAGAATTCTGTGTGATGTGTGTTTGCGTGTGACGGATCAACAAACTCTGCCTTTTATTTTTTTACTCAAGTAAGATAGCAAGCGATGATTGAACCCGCCCACTCACCAGATGTACAACCAATCAGCATCTATCGATCTGTCTGCTCTGTTTTTTAGGACATTACCTACAGACGCATCGATTAATACACACGTACACGTCTCAACGTCTCTCGATTGTTGCTCTGTTTTATCTCAGGAGACTTAATTGAACTGTTAATTGTTTAATTTAAGAAGCAACTTCATCTCAGATGTTTCTCTTAAATGTTTAAAATTATATTTATATAAAAACACAACTGATACTCGTCATACAGTAAGAGCAACGAGTAATAAAATTGAACTCAAATGTAGAAAATTTAATCTAGAAAGAATATGATGAGAAATTCATATATACTGAACTCTGATTACAGAGGAAATTGAGAAGAGTCTGAGACGTTATTGAGATCTCTTCTGAAACTCTACAGGAGACACACCTGACATGTGAGCTATGGTCAAAAGCAGGAGACTCCAGCACAAACGTTAACTCACTCTTCATGTAATCTCATTGCTGTCTAGGAGAAACAATGGAGATATTAGAGACAATGAGTGTGATTTTTCTTTCTGTCAGGAAAAGCAGATGGCTAAGTCCAAGAGACTGAGAGCTGAGCAGGAAGATGAGCACCGTTCCACTACTGCCGGAACATGTTAAAAATGTTAAAAATTGTAATGTAAATGGTAAAATGTAAATGTAAATGTTAAAAAACCACATGCCACAACCATGCATAACTGTGAGTCAGCTTCACACACACACACACACACACTCACAGACACACACAGTCACACACACACACACACACTCACTGACTGACAGATGACATGATGGGAGGGGGGTAATGTACAGCATGACTGAATGAACCCTTGAGAGTAACTCTATCCAAACATGTTGTCTATGTAAATGAGATCGTTAATGACAACAGTTAATTAAACATGTAATGCAGACCTCTGTTTAGAGCAACAACAACTCTCTTAGAAATATGAGCTTGCTGACAACTCTCTCTCTCTCTCTCTCTCTCTCTCTCTCTCTGCCTTAATGGATCCTCCTCATCTAAGCTGACTTAACTGTTGTCACAGATGCTGGATTTGTGAGGTCTCTAAGTGTGCTTGAAGCGGGGGAAAGTGTGTGCGTGTTTGAAAGGGGTCACTCTCTTTGGGCCTTTTGCATTAGCCCAGCATCAATGCAAACAAAGAAGATGGTATTTAAAAGAAAGAGGGATGAGTCCCCTGCCATCACACTGAAGGGAGGGAGAGGGGACGAGAGAGAGGGAGCGAGAGAGGCTCTTTTAAACTGCACATATGGACAAGAATCAATTTGCATTTTGGGTTCAATATCCTAAATTGTTTCCAGTGTGGGTTAATGAAAACATACAATACTACTAAAATTATAAGAGCAATTTATACATATTAATGTTAGATTTTAAGACAGAACTGTGACTCGGTATTGTACATTTTAATTTTATATTACAATACACACATACACAGCTGAAAAACTTTTGTAGTTCACAATGAATTAAAATGAACTAAAAAAACCATACATACACTTCTCTGCTCACTGTGCTTTTAATTATAATGCATTAAATTATAATTAATGCATATATTATGATAAAAACAAAGTGCTGATCAGACTGAAAAATGACAGAACAGACAACAAAGCGAGAGATTTCTCTTTTATAGCGTGCATATGGGCAACAATCTGTTGGCATTGAGGGTCGTTTGCGTGTGTGTTTACTTAACCATATATTGGCGACAAATTTGTACCCAAAAGTCAGCAAAACTTGACAAATCTGAGCAAAAACCTCCTTTTGGGGAATTCCTCATTATTTACTACAGAAATATAAAGAAATAAAGTAAATTAGTAATAAAGTTTTTTTAAATGTAAAAATGCAGAACGTTTTCTGCTAGGGTTAGCGTGTGTAAGGTTATAGTGTTTATAACTAGCTGTGTATTAAAACAACAGAAGACCCCATTGAGACAGATAAGTGTGTGTGTGTTTGCAGTGATTTAGTTCATTGGTGTGTTTTAATAAGTCAAGTGAGCGCTGATGGAATGCACTTGACCCCCGGCCGTATCTATCCTTTCATCTACTCTATTCTATAATAAGGCCCCTATAATCTCTCTCTTTCTCACACACACAGTGTTGTCACCAGCGCTCTGTGTCCATGTATTTTCAGCTTCTGCTGCGGAGCTTCAGCTGATCATGCAGGAGAAAAACAAGTTAAGCAGAAAAACAAGAGAAATTGAGAAAGATAAAGGACAGAATTGAATTACAGTACAAATGTGTACAAACAGATCATACAGAAAGAGAGACACAGCGAGTGAGGGAGAGACAATCTAAGTGGTAGAAAGTGGATATGTGCTGTTTAAACGCAGCTTAACACCTTCACCATAAAGGCAGCAGAGAAACTGGATCCGCACACGTGTGCTGATGTGAATAGAAGAAACCGGATTCCTTTTTGAGGGTCACTCCTAATCCGGACGCTGTAAACACAGGTGCATGTACAAACACACAAACAAATGACAAACCTGCTTGAGTTACCATATTAGATTGCCAAACTCTCTTCATTAAACCTATTTAACTTCCACGCTACTCGTTTTCTTCAGCATTCTCTTCTCTATTCATCTTTCTCTCTGTCTGTTTCCCAGTCAGATACGTTACAAGCAGAGTAATACGGAGAAAGAGAAGAACTGTGGAGATCCTTTGGCCCTTTCTCAGATAATCTCTCTCTTCTTCTCTCTCTGTCTATTTCCTCGTATTTTCCTTCTCTGTTGTTTTCTTTTCATTCCTAAACTTTTTTCTTCATCTTTTCTCTTTTTTCTCTTCTTGTTCTCGTGGAGCGGGCCCTGCTCACAGACGGCCATCAATCACTTTAACATGCTAATTAGTGGGATTTATTTTATTCAGCAAAAAATAACACTCAGGATCCCATTACACTGCTGCCCCGGGGCAACAGCCTGACAGAGTGTGTGTGTGTATAATAGGTATAGAAGCATATGTGACTGTGAATACATATTATAAGACGGCGTGCGTATGTGTGAGGGGGATTTATACGCGTGCAAAATAAAAGTCTTTGTGCACCGATTCCTTCGGTTCATCATGTGTCCTGTATTAATCCTGAACAGGCACATTTTTCTAGAATCTTCCTCAATCCTCACCCAACTAAAAGGAAACATGCTCAGAATGTTTTTTAGAAAAGTTCTGTCAACGTTATCAAAAATTACTTGCAGTAACATTAATAGAACATTATATATCATATATGTATTCTGTAAATTGTTAGTGGAACGTTTAAAAACATTACAGAAATGTTTGAATAAGTTCTTATAAAAAAATTGATATTTTAAACATTCCTAGAACATTTAAAATAACATATTTAACATTTTAATACTTCATGGAAACATCAGGGAATTGTTTTTACGACCTACAACTGTTAGCAGGGTCATTTTTGACCACATATCAGATTAGGCCAAAGTGAATTAAAAATGACTCGGACGCGACATCTTCTGTCGTTAGATTAATTAGTCATTTATAAAGATGGTCCTTCCTGTTCACACACATTTTGGCACGTTAACATACGCAGCAAGGACACAGCAGGCAGCCCAACGCACCAGTGCTCACTTTGTAGTGGCCGTGTTCCCTGTTTCCATCCTGTCTCTATCCGTTCTCTTACGTGGATTGCCGCTTGAGTGGACGGCTTCATGGAAAGTCAGGAATAATCTGTGTTAAGTGATTAATATATGCTAATAAGCCATCAGGTTGCTTAGCTAACAAACTAGTACTGATGAATAGCTAACATTCAGGGCTAAAGTTACAAGGACAAAAACTCACTCAAACAAGACATGTGACTAAAAGAGGTGTAAAGAATGAACAGAACAGGCTTTTTGTGAATTTTATTATGTTTGTAAATGTGTGTGTGAGGGGGTGACAGGAGAGGTGTTGCATGTCTGCTGATGAGGTGTGTGTGAAGTTTTCCATGTCGAACTCTGTGTGTGTGTGTGTGTGTGTGTGTGTGTGTGTGTGTGTGTGTGTGTGTGTGTGTGTGTGTACCATGTGTGTTTCATGTGTGGAAGGTAGTTAGGAAGCACTACTCACTTTAACACACACACACACACAGAAGGATTGACATTCTCCAGATCTCCAGATCTAATGACATCACTCTCATTACAGCTTCTATAAATTAAACACGCAGCTCAGCATGTGTGTTACGATACATGTAAAAACATCTGCTGAGAAACTAAAGCAAAATTGAAGATAATTGCTTTAAAAAGTCACATACACAGAGGGATCCAAAAGTCTGAGATCACCAGTGAAATGCTTCTTTCTCGTGTTTTTCTAATGCAAAATGCATTTTTATTCCAAATAATATTATCGCTATAGCAACAAATTTATTTTTGTTTTGCACTTTTGTAAGTCCAGTACATAAGCAAATGCACAATTCTATTATTTTAGGCATAACACTACTTTGTTTTATTATTTATATAGTTTTTAAAAAAAGTTTTAAAAACCCAGAAAACCTTGTTCCTCCTAATACCAGATATAAATGAACAAATGAAAGATACAAATAAATGCAGTATTTGGACCCCACAGTATATGCATGCAACAAAGATACAGTTCACTAATCAAACTGAAAGGGGCAAAAGAATAAAGTGGTTACACATACAAAATAAATCCACAGGCAGCTAAAAAACTTCACTGGATGACTCTGCCATATAAGACCGTGGGAGGGGCTTGAGGATGATAAGAGGAGGAGACAGAATAGAGAATGGGAGGAGTTATCATGACGGGGGCTTGGCCAGTGTACCATTTCACACACAGACTACAGGGTGCCAAGCCTGTCTGGCCAGCACACAATTTATGAGCATTCAGAGCAGTCATGTTGAGATCTCAATTAACTTTGAGAACCCCATACTGAACACACACACACACAGTTTTGGCTTGCAGATCCTGGCACACACAATCAGAAATGTCCTCTTTGTTTTTGGCCTCAAATATTTACAGCAGGAGTCAGGGATCTATTTAGTCAGTTTGAAAACATGGCATTATGATTAGGGGGGAGAGAGAGAGAGAGACTGGCACACAGACCCTATACAACATCCAGATCCAGAGATGAGGGCCACAAGAAAGAAAAAAATGAGGTAGAAGAGAACAAAGATGGAGGTTCACATGGAAGAACTGATCAAAACTGTGCGCATGAAGAAATAACACTAAAAGACTGCAAGAGAAAGAGAGAGATTGACAGCAGAACTGAGCTACTGTTGGAAATGTACAGTGATGAAAACCATACGAGCGTCGAACATCTGCGAAGCTCCAGTCATGCTCTTCACACACTCTGAATTCAGTAGAATAAAAACCATGAAAGCACGGCCTGCGTGACTGTCATAGGTTTAGTGGAGCAGATCCATCCTGACCTCATGTTAAGCTAATGTTGCGGTCACACACTCTGGCCAGTGTTCAGTAATGAGTGAGTGTGTCTGTGTGGGAGTGTTTCTGTGTGTGCCGAGACAGATCTGACTTTGTTAAGTGATGTTAAATATGGAAAATATGTGTTATGTGTGTGTTAAGGCAGAACAGGGTGTGGTAAGTAAAGTTAAGCACTGTTCGCATATGTGTGTCTGCGTGTGTCCAGGAGAAACCTGGCTGTTAAGAGATGTTGGGCGCTAAATGTATGTACTGAGGCTTTGGCCATGTTAAGTGATGTTAAGTACTGAGAATGTGTGTGTGTGTTTAAGGCTGATTTGGGCATGGAAAGTGATGGTAAGTACTGAGAATGTGTGTGTGTGTTAAGGCTGTTTTGGCCATGTTAAGTAATGAAAGTGTGTGTTGAGGCAGCTCTTGCTGTCTTAAGTAATGTTAAGCACTGAATGCATAAATTAGGCTTGTCCAGCCGTGTTGAGTGACTTTATTCCTGTGACAAACATTCTCCTAATGAACTGTAATTAAGATCCACTCATAGAGCAGAGCATTAATGATCTTAACGAGGACCTTAATTATCAAAGCCCTTGAGCAGGAGCACAGCGAACACACACACACACACACACACACACACAGCCTCACTGTAGTAACCAGACACAGGATAGATGAAGTATGTGGCATTTTGATTAATGACTGTGACCCAGCTAACAGGGAACATTCTGAGAGCGTTCTCTAAAAAGTTCTTTCAAAGTTATCAAAAATGTTTTTGCAAAATATCTTGTATATCAAAAACACTATTCTTAAGTTGCAAGAGGAATGTTTTAAAAATGTTACAGAATTAAAACATGTTCAGATAATGTTCTTAAAAATTGTAACACACTTGTGTGAACTGGCTGATTATTACAGTTCTGGCTGTTTTTCATACACACACACACACACACACACACACAGTAACCTAAGAGCTCAAGAAATGAAGGCAATATTAAATATTAAAGCTCTATTTACTATGAACAGTGTTTGTGTTTTGAAAGGTCACTCACGGGTTACATTTTATGCAGCGTTTAGCTTTGAGGTTTTCTCATGTTTAAAAAACACCACTAGCCTCACACACACACACACACACACACTCCCAGTGTGGTTAGGTTTCTTCCAGCTCTCTTCATTCCAACTTACCATTCCCGTCAAACTCGCAGCATTCCCGGGAACATCAGTCTTGAGGGAGGCTTACACACACACACACACACAGACAGAGTGAATCACTGTCTCCATGAACACAGCATTTATAACTCTTCCGAACTTGATGTGTGTGTGTCTCCTTCAAGGCTGATGTTCCAGGGAATGCACAACTTCAGTAATGTTACACGTCTCTGAGAAAATCAAATATTTAGCAGGAATAATGCAGCACATCTGTTGGGATTGGATTGGTTTGTGGGCTATGATATTAGCCTATATTCATTATATTATTTCTTGTCCACATCACACACCTCATATGCCAAGATAACTACTTTTTAATTTAATATGAATTGAAATCATTTTATTTTACCCACATTTCATCCACATTTTAAACATATTTAGTCTTTATGAGGACCTCTTTATGAATCATTTTTGCTCGAGAGGGTAAAAAACGTATCCTAAAAGATTAACTTCCTTTAACTTCTGGAAATGTTTAGAAACACACAACTACACAGAATATATTTTGGGATGTTTAATCACACATTAATGGAGATTCTCTCTGTATTCACATAAGCAAGAATGTCCCATTGAAATCTGACACCTGAATTTCTCTCTGTCTGTCAGGACTCAACAGATGCGTCACATGTCATCAGCTTCCTCTTTCTTTCCATCCTGGAGCACATCCATTGGAGGCCTACAGCCCAATCCCCTCTTCCCAGAGATCCCAGTGTGTGTGTGTGTGGGTATGTGTGTGTGTGTGTGTGTGGAGCATTATGCTCTGCTTTTGTTAAATCCTGTGTTAAGCTCATCTCCATGCGGGGAGGGTTTAATGAACTCTCTTCTGCGTCTGTAAACAGATAATGTCCAGCAGTAAATCTGCTCTCCTCACTCGCTCTTTAACTCCACCTGATTTATCTCCTGCTCTGCGCTAACACAGGAGAGCAAATGACACGAGGGAGGATGAACAGGGGTACGAGGGGATCTTTAGATGCTGTATGTCTGATACTTTATGGCTGAAGATGAAATAATGGGAAATCATTATTACTGCCGGATCTCAACACTGATGTATTGAAAGTATAAAGAGCTTGGATGCGAGTGTGAAGAAGAGGCAACCGCTGCTACTGTACCCTGAACACAACGACTGAAGATGACCCTGCTTTTTGTCACGGCAACGGGATCAGACTGTGTGGCCTGCTTCTGAAGGGTAAAAGGGCAAAGGTTAAAGAGGGGCTGTTACACTTCGACAGAGAGTAACACAGACAGATAAACAGGTCATTGAAACAGGTCATTTGATTCAGGAGTTTGTAATGAAATTCCAATGTTAATTCTAATCAATCTGGAGACTGTATACATGTCCTGACATGTGTGACTGCTCAATGTATGTGAGGAGAGAAAACCATCATAAAATAAAATAATAAAACAGCT
This sequence comes from Chromobotia macracanthus, assembly GCA_036877525.1. Lineage (NCBI taxonomy): Eukaryota > Metazoa > Chordata > Actinopteri > Cypriniformes > Botiidae > Chromobotia > Chromobotia macracanthus. The sequence continues at coordinate 2,630,189 of JAZGTH010000075.1, read as the reverse complement.
ATTTATTGCAGAAACAGCCGTTACGGGCTTTGAATGATGCCTGCATGCCTGCATGCGCATGTACGCTGCGCCTCCCTGCATTTTCTGCTTCAAACTGTGTTTAATAAAAGTGTGGATTCATGTAGGAATTTGATCTCTCTAGAGTGGGTGGTTCAATGTTTAGAGTTTACATGAAAACAGCCCGTGTGTTTACAGCCCTGAATTCTGCTGCGGTTATCAGCACTCCACAGCTACACTCGTCTGCTCACTTTTCTATCCTTCCTTTTCCCTCGTTCCTTCTTTTCCAGGGGTGTGCAGAGAGAGAGAGAAGAGATTTAAACCAAAGCCATACTGCTGTAATATTCGCATAATATCAAAACAAGGTGGAACTTTCATACGCAAACAACTGCAACATCTCGAAGCAACTCTAATGATAGTTCAGTCCAAACCTACACGCAGGGTTCGAGCCTACAACCTTTTAAGTTACCAGACAGAACCTAAAGTATTTGCAGTCTCAGACAACATGCATTGAACGGCCGCGGTTTGTTCACTTACGTTCCTGATACAAATTTCCTGTCTAAGAAACATTAAGGTGATTTAAAGAAACAGGAAGTTAGAGGAAGTCATTGTGCTACAAATGTCACTGCGGCTACACAAGAGGTCAATCCCATCTCAATTCAGTCATTATGTTGCTGCTGCTCTGTTAAACTCGATTCCATGTTCCACCCTGCCTCATTTTTACCTCCTGAACTCATCACCTCAGTCGACATTGTGTAAATGAAGCTGAACACTGAGGGAAGACTTTGCAGAAATCCCACCAAGTGGTTTCTCTCACTGCGGCGTCTGGAGCCCATCTGGCTGTATTATTACCTGTAGCTGTTATTTTATCAACAGTCTTCAAAAATACCCCGAACCAATGACACACATTATAGGCGAGCAGGAGTGGGCTTCAGTAACCCGGCGGTGAGACACTGCGTCATTCATCGTGACAACTGAAGTGTTGTGAACATAAGCAGGGGCAGGAAATAGTTTTATTTCAATTAGTTTTGGTAAATGAACGTCTACCGTGAAACACCTGAAAAAACTCAGAGAAAGAGAAACTCTGCATAAGGGCTTTTTACACTCAAACTCTTTTGCACCAACAGCAGTTCTGGGTCACATCACAAGATATCATTGGATCTTGAAAGCACAGACCTCTTTGTCGCACTTTGCGTTAAAGCGTTAGCAACAAGCCAAATTCATTATGTTAAAGTTCATTAATAATGAATTGTATTTTTTTATAACATTTAAAAACTGCTGTAGCAGCGTTGGCATCGCATTCCTCATCATTTGTCTACGACTAAAATCGATAGACAACAATCACACTCTTTTCTCCACGGCGCAAGTCATTGTGGGTAATATTAGCTTGAAAAACTTGAACGGACGCACACACTTTGGAAAGACCCTTAAAATAGTTCATCATTCCTAACGTTTGGCTTACTTTTTCAACAAACTATGAATACACTCATTCGAATCTGCCATCATTCTTACGTAGCCAAAGTACGAGAGGCAGACACAGACAGAAACAACTGGAAAACAGTGTCACTGACTGTCAGTCACAAGAATGAATGCTTGTACTGTTTATGGTCTGTAGTAAGATCACACATATAATGTGTGCTTTCACTAAGTGCCAGATAGTTTGGTGTGTGTGAGTGTAGTGTTGCTCTTTTGACTCTGATGGTTTACAGTGTGTGATGTATCTTCAGTAACTGACAGCCCCTCTCAGCCCTTTCTTCTTATTTTATTAGCCTAATTAAAAGGCCAGCATTTGTCTCCGTGACGGTCCATGGATGTGTTATTTACTGGGTAAACATCCATGGCGATCCTGTTACCGTAACGACCGACCCTGCTGATTGTTTCCCTGACAACAGAATGCATCATCATGGCCTCATCTACACGCGTGGTGAGAAACGGATGAGTCTATTGAGTGTAACAGCCCAGTGCAGCCTGACTCACAGCACTGAACATAAATAAGAGTGACACCGCTGGATCACACTCGTGTGTGTGTGTGTTTGTGAGTCAGTGTAAATAGCCATAATGCCTTATTTCCTCCTAAAGAACAGCTCTCTTATTTACAATCACCAAAGACTACTAGTCACACACACACGGGCATGTGGTTTATGAGGACTCTTCATAGACCTAATAATTTTTATACTGTACAAACTGTATATTCTATCCCCTAAACCTAACCCTCACAGAAAACGTTGGTATTTTTTTAACAAAAATTTTTTGTGATTTTTTTTGTGATTTAGCTCATGAGGACACAGGATTCATAAGCCACATATTCAGACCCACACACACACGTCATGCAAGCAAACTTTGCAAGAAAAGAGACCATATGGTAAATGTCACGTAAATAAAGGTGAAAAACATAGTAATATCATGGTATTAATATGCCAATTTTTGGTAAGTTGTGCACTTCTCAAATCACAACCAGAAAAACTCACATACACATACACACACCTCACATACATGTATACCCCTCACAGTAACACACACCTCTGTCAGATGTGGGCCAGTGGACTCATCATCTGCCGGACCATACTCCACCCCTGCCCGCCCCCAATGAAGGCACATCCGTTATCGTGCCGACGGGGGGAGTGACAAGCCTATTTGTGGGGCCGGTGGGCTGCTGGTGAATGATTGGACAGCAAATCGTCAGGGGCGACGGCCATGTGACAGCACACATTTCCATTTGAGTGAAAAATCTGGCTAATGTGGCTAACTCTAGGTGTTTGTGTGTGTGAGAGAGAGAGAGAGAGAGAGAAAGAGAGAGAAGACTACAGACTGAAGCAGTGAGGACAGGCCTTGTTTTCACAGCAAACCTCTTGAATTTGTGTGAGAACCACACAGGAATGTTTTCCTCATGCGGCTGGGACACACACACACACACTTGCAGTGGTGGGTGGACGCGGGACGTCCAGATTTACAGAGGTGTCTGGGATTTCTCATTTGTGTCTGTCTGGGATCTCATCATGCTGCATGTTTCTCACCATCTTTCAGATCTCCACTGAAAGAGAAAACAGGCCCATCTCTCTCTCTCTGTGTCTGACAAGGTAGCGGAAAAAGAAAAACAGAGAAAAAGACGTGGGAGAAGAGTGAAAACAATGCTGGAGACCTCCTCTGGTGTGAGATTCTGATCTGGACCCTGCTGCTGATGGAGCTTCACGTCCATGAAGGTTCCTCTGACCATCATGGTTTCATTTCCAGTGATTCCTGAACGTCATGCGTGGGTTAGAATCAACAGAGGGTTTAATTGTCACATGGAAAATGTTCTTGAAACTTCTATGGCGGTGTGACAAACATGGTGGGGTGCTAAAAAACAAGCTGAGTTTTACACTTCTGTAGCATTTGATTTCTTCCCTGAAGTCCACTTATAACCTCAGTCAAGCTTTGTTGGACGTAAATGGTCATGATGTTTTACATGGCCATTTTCCACCCTCTATCTGACCCTTAGAAATAAACTGGATGTTTTTGCTACTGTACCTTTAAGGGCATTAGAGATGTAAATGGGCTCTTTGCCTTTGAAAATTTCCAACGTGTTTCTCACTACATTTACACGCATTCCCTAACTTTAAAATAAAAGAACAGTGTCCTGTTTAACTTTTCTCTGTTCCAGTTATTTCTGTTAGACGATCTTATTCGTGTGTTTTGATTGGACGAGTGAAGTGTGTCAGCCTGAAGTTAAGATGGGGGGGCACCTGGAAGAGCCACAAGTGTCAGTGGAGTGAAAAACTGGCCACAAGTAAAACCTCTCTCTTTCTCTGTCTCTCTTTCTTCTCTCCTCTTGGCTCACAGTTGAATTCGTCTCTGAGCAGAGAGGCAGGCAGGATGGCTGGCCCTGGTAAACTGTCCCGAGACCTTTAAAGCCTTCTCCCCCAAATAAAACCCTCCACAATGGGCTTTTTGTCCCCTGCAGGCAGCGGTAGCGTTTCAGGAAGTGGGTGCACTCCATAGCTGATGATTTATGGCTGGGTGGCAGTTGGCTGGACTCCCGCTGTCCATCAAATGAGGTTCAGGGGCGACGGCCAATGGCTGTGCTTCCCCTTGCCCCCACCCCCCTTACTCTTTAGGTTACAATGGCTGTCATAAAGAAAGTAAGAGAGGAAAGAAGGGAGAGACGCCACTCAAAAGAAAAAGAAAGTCCAGACACACCAGAGAAGAGAGAAGATGGATGTGTTCTCGCCCCATTTAAGGAGAAACCCTGGACGTCTCCCTCTCTCTCACACACAAAAATGTCTCTATCTCTCTCTCTTTCTTCATGTCTCTCTAGGGGGCTTGTTTTGAAGGCTGTGGATACAGGATGTCAGGGTTATAATCTGCCGGGTAACTGATGGAGAGGCCGTGCCCCTCGCTGGCCCGAGATGGTAACTCATCTTGACCAGCTACAACAATTAGAGCAGATCTCTGAGTAACATTACAGACACACAGAGCAGGAAAAATCCTGCCTGATAGATCAGGGGTGACACAGCCAAACCAAAGCACTGACAAGTGTGTGTGTGTGTGTGTGTTAACCTGTTATCCGAGAAGACGGCCACGGACAAAGTCTTTCTTCAACTACCTGCTGCCACCCGGAAAATTTGATTACTCTCTCTCTCTGTGTCTGTCTCTCTCTCTCTCTCTGTGTCTATCTGTCTGTCTCTCTCTCTCTGTCTGTCTGTCTGTCTCTCTCTCTGTCCGTCTGTCTCTCTCTCTGTCCGTCTGTCTGTCTCTCTCTGTCCGTCTGTCTGTCTCTCTCACTGTCTGTCTCTCTCTCTGTCTGTCTCTCTCTCGGTCTGTCTTCCTGTCTCTCTCTCTGTCTGTCTGTCTCTCTCTCGCTGTCTGTCTGTCTCTCTCGCTGTCTGTCTGTCTCTCTCTCTCTCTGTCTGTCTGTCTGTGTCTCTCTCTTCTCTCTCTTCTCTCTGTCTGTCTGTCTCTCTCGCTGTCTGTCTGTCTCTCTCTCTCTCTCTCTCTCTGTCTGTCTGTCTGTCTCTCTCTCTCTGTCTGTCTGTCTGTCTCTCTCTGTGTCTGTCTGATAGTTCCCCTGGTTTTCTTTATTTCCCCACATTTTCTACATGTACATCTATTTTTTGCTCAGTTCTTTGTTTTTACGATGGCTCTGTTGGAATTGATGGTTTTGGTTCTGGCTAATTCTTTCTGTTTCTCACTTTCTGCCCCCTGCATCCTCAGGTTTGAGTAACTCTATCTGTTTTTCTGCGCTCTATTCTTAGTTGAGTAGGTAAGTGTGTGTGTGTGTGTGTGTTAAGGTTGAGTGGCATTTCTTAACTGTGTACCCCACACAGAAGTTTAGAGGGAGCTAACATGAAACATATGATAATACAGCTTGTGTCAGCTCCAATCACACTCTGCTCACCAAACACACACACTTCATACACACACTTCATACACACACACACACACACACACACACACACACAAGACAGTCAAACACACACACTTCACACACACTTCACACACACACACACACACACACACACACACAAGACAGTCAAACACACACACTTCACACACACTTCACACACACACACACACACACACACACAAACACACACACACACACACACACAGTCAAACACACACAGCTCTCTTTCGGCTCATTCAGGTGCTTTACAAACAGTATCAGAGAGAATAACAGAATCAGAATCTGTTTTAAACAGAACAACATTAAACATAAGCGTGTAAACCACAGATCTGAACAGAGCCAAAGAAAGCTGACCCTGTGTGTGTGTGTCTACAAGCCAAAAAAGTCCTCATAAATATAGTAAATGTCAAAAACATTCTTCGTCAAAAACGTCTTAGGTGGTCTATACTACTAAAAAATGCTTATAAATCTGCCCTGTCATGTATTACTTTAAATAAAAAAAAAAAACAGCAACAGGTTTGTGTGAGTGTAGATTTTAAAGTTTGAAAACAATGGAAGTCACTATATATATATATTGAAACTAACCTGTGTGTACTCTTAACTAGTTAAACAGAGCTGTTAGACAGAGCTGAAGGTAAATACAGTATGACTGAACTACAGATAAACAGAAAACTTATGACAGTGAGATTAGAAATGAGGTTCGCTTATATATTGTGTATTATAAATTAATATGTATGTGTCAGGACAACACAACAATATGATGTATTAGAGCCTCATTCATAAAACACAACCAGAGCTAGTTTTCAAATCACTCTCTGCTCCCTAAACTGTTCATAAAAAAAGTACATTAATTTTCTCTCATTAACCTGAATGTGATGATTTACATAAGACCGGCTTTACGATTTACACACAAATTCACTCTGTCATGTTTTATAAATGAGGCGTGTACGACAGGCTAGATTTCTGTCCATCGTTCGTTTTCAATTGCGTCAATGGTGACGAGATCTAAAAGATGAAAAATATGGTGAGAGAGACAGCTGTAAAGAGAGCCAGACAGACAGAAAAAGAGCAAGACAGGGTGTGGAGAGTCACAAGCTGCCAAAAAGCAGGAATGTTTGAAATAAAAATGTGTTCCTATATATCAATGGCACAATCTTCGGTTACAAACACAAGGATGAGAGGCACGAGGGCTTTCCCATGCAACCTCACAGACCAAAATACTCTGTCAAGACTGCTCAGACATAAAAACTGAACAGCTTCCAGGTCACTAGCCCACATCTGCTTAGATTTGAAGTATTTTCATAATTGGGAAGTTACCTGAGAAGTGAATGGCAATCATGTTTCAGATTTAACCCTGACACACTCGCCAAGCGAGTGATGGACGGCTTAACAACGTGATGTAAACACATTTCCACTAAAACTTCTGGAACGTTCCATTAATGTCTTGCTTCAGCTCGGTGTGAGGTGTACGTGTTCCTGTCAGGGGTGGAAATAGTTACAACTGCATTTTAATGCAAACGTACAATATCTACCAGCAACAAGTTTTCTATGTTGTTAGCCACTCCCTGAACATCTAGTGTGAATGTATTATAAAACACTCTTCTCAAACAAAGTTGGCTGATATTAACGTAATTACATTTTAATGTTGCACAACCACAACAAAATACACTTTACAGGTCAACATTCTTGTTATGTGGAGAGAAGAGAGAGAGAAAGAGGCAGAAAAAGATGTCATTTTAATTAAACCTCGTCCACTACTCCCCACTGAGGCTTTCAGCAAGTGCACCCCCAACACCCAAACACACACCCCTATTCTTACACATCTAATGAGGTCACAACCTTCAGAGACACCCCCTCACCTGGCATTGTGACACAGACACCTTACCACTGCCAAAAACGGCCCCAACATCATTTCTATACCAGCTCACTGAGTATTTATCTCGAGTTTCCCCACCTGCTAAGAGACACGGAGCAATGCAGAGAAATCAAAAACTGCTGTTTTGTATTTAAGGGGGAGCATGTGTATTTCCTCTTTGGGTCAGCAACATAATGAAACTTCACGACCTTTTATTTGACAGCAATAAACACATGAAATTCACAATGTAACGTCTAAGCCATTCGAACTGGCTTCAGACAGAGTACAAATCTGGCCAGTTAATACAACACAATCCTGATTACATCAGCAAAAACTATTTTTTTCTCAGAGGCAGAGAAAGTTATTACATTACGATGAAAGATTATAAAAAATAACTTTCCTTTTTCTTCAGAATAACATTCCATGATGAATTATGTTCATGCAGACTTGATGTTGCCTTTAAAAAAGAGCTTGTGAAACTGTACTGTACAGAATTCGAGTCTTAGTCCAGGAAATCTCTCCTTCTAGTTTCTTCTCTGTGTCCTCCTGAGAATAAGTGTGTAAATGAGTGGAAACTTTCTCAGTGAATACTTTAAAAACATAATGCTTCAGAAAACACATGAGATGCGTTTTGTCAGTGAATGGCTGGTGTGTGTGTGTGTGTGTGTGTATGTGTGTGTGAGGTCAGTCTCTCTGAGACAGGGATTAAACTTCCTTTCGAGCTGTGAAAAAGGAAAGGAGGAATATATATCAGAGTGAAAGAATGAGAGAAAACAAGGAGCGGATAAATATTTTTGAGAAAGAATGACAGTTCGAGCTGACGCATTCGGGAGACTGACAGACAGAAGGTTCGGGCACAAAAGAAAGGCAAAAAGAAGGAGAGGACGGAGAGCAGGACAGCAGGGCTGAGAAAGGAGAGGAGTGTGGAGACAGGCATGCTGTGGAGGGCTAATCCCTCACCTCTATTCACACACACTCCTAATTTCCAGCCACACACACATACATTCACACAGAGCTAATCTCTAACGTCCCATCCAGCCATGTCCCTCGCACTGGACACCCCCCCCAACTATCATGCATGCACACACACACACACACACATATTTGTGAAACATACGCTCACACACCTTTGTGACACCTTTGCTTGTCACACACTGAATCACAGCACCTCAACACTTCTAAAGCCAGTAAAATAGCTGTGTGTGTGTGTGTGTGTGTGTGTGTGTGTGTGTGTGAGAATGTGATAGTAAGGCAGATGATTGTTTTATTAACTGAGGTCATATGAACTCGTAATTCAACAGCTTCACCATAACACAAACTCAAAGCTGCACATACACAAACTGACAGAAGGCAAAACTTCACAACAATCTCACACACACAGTCTCACTTACACACACAGATATAAAGTGCACACAGCCAAATACACAAACAAACACCACTTTATAACCACACAAACACATTTACATAAACAGATGTACACTGTCACACAAACAAATAAAATTACAATATACACAAACACATGCTCATAGTTGTGTACAATATTTCAGCACTTGTTACTGAATATATTCACACACACACACTTCATCACATCCTCCAGATGGGTGCAGTCTTTATCCGGTGACATCACTCTTCCACACAGCAGAATTGATGATGAAAGCAAACAGATCTATCTTAACTCAAATGTTTTATTTTTACAGTCTCTTGCATATTGGCATATTGACGGTGTGTCAGGAAAACAGGAGTGAAGGCAGCGGGAGATCTTAATGCCATTTACCATATTTAATGTGTTCATGCCATCTCTGCATATCCCCTCTGAATAATGAGGCACTTCATCATAAATTCTTTACAACTTATTTACTTAATGGAGAGAGTTATGATCTGCTGTCAGCAGCTAATTAAACATAGTGATACAGCACTGCCGAGACTCGCTGTCATCTCTCTCTGTGGCTTCTCAGTTTCTTAAATACATATTTTTCAAGCACGCAATAAATTACCAGTGAATTAAAATTCATGAATCTTTTTCCCCCTTTCCTTCCACTGAGAATGAAAGAGAGAGAGAGAGGAAGAGAGATCGAGTGCTTGCTCAACACACTGTAAATCTATAATTTTTAATCATATTAAAACCTAATGTTTGCACATGCAGGACTTCTGTGGTCCACGTGTAGAGAGTGTAAGAGCAAAAAGAAAAGTTGTGAAAAATTCTGTTTCACAAAGAAAAGATTAAAATGCTATTTCAAATGTTGCGTTTGCGTCCTACAAGAGCCACCATAAGAATAAAGTTGAACCTTTCGTCAGGATTTAGTCAAAGTCATTCATAATTACACACACAAACCAAACTTAAACCATAATCCACATCCTGACACAACTCCTCGGCAACATCTCTGAAAACTTTCTGAAACTGAATGTTTTCATTTAAATCATCACCACACAACAGGGACACAACCCTACTCAAGCAGACCAGAACTAATCATAAAAAAACATAATAAAAACCAAACACATATTTCAAAGCGTATAATTTACATTGTAAACTTTGCAAACGTTATAAAACAGACGCAACAGTAAGTTTAAGGCTAATGTAATCTCTCTGTTGAAACTAGAATGACTGTTTTTTATCTTCAAAATCATCAATGGCAACAAAAAAACCTGAAAAAACTGAAGAATCCCACACAGACAGAAGCCTCCTGAATTAGATGCCACCCTGTTAGATGTGCCACCTCATTAGCTTTTCATTATCACCTCATATCTACAGAACACAGACTATCTTCTATACTTAAAATCAAAACAATGTCAACACACAAACTATCTCCGTTATACATTTCTTTTCATTTTGCCCATATTTGTTTTAAATCACCCTTTGTAGTAATTCACAGTCATGTGATTATAGCTCATGTTATCAGGGGTGAATGTGATATCACAGAGCAGAGGAGAGGTGATCCAGCATCAAATATAAAGAACAGGTTAATCACATCTCCTCTCTTTTGATGACAGCTAAACCCTAAATCATAACAGCGGCCTACAAGTCCATGTTATCTCCTGTGAATTCTTCCCCAACATGTGCATATTCTCTTATGTGGATAAGCCTGTTATCAGACTACTGTTGAAGAATGCTTTAACAACTCATTATTTAATCCTACCTCCCATGTCCGGGAAACATTTTCTGCCCCGTGTCTTGATGCTCCCTCGTAGAGACGCTCACCCACCTCCAGACGTCTCTGACTCCAGACGCCCAGGCTGCCTCTGGAAACACCTGACTCACGGACTTCAAAGTCTGGGGGAACTGATTCGAACCCCTCCCCGGCCAGGTACATGGAAGAGTGGAATGATGGGTGAAAGGGGGAGTGGACAATTGGAGAGACAGCCTCGCCTGATAGGCCAGGGGAAGGAAGGTCGTTAGTGGCGGCCAATGGCAGTTGATCTGCATCGGATGCTCCTCCCACTCTTTCCAGGTCATCAGAAGAGAACAGATAAAAGTCTTCTCCATCACCTAAACAGGGAAAAAAAAAGTTAGTTTGTGAGCAATTTTAAGTCACAATTGATGCACCATTAGTGATATGAAACCAAGACTGACTGGGGGAGTGTTTGAAACTTGTTTAACAACAGTGTATTTTAAAGGAAATGCGAGCAATAGCAATCTAGCTTTGAAAGCATAAGATCCAACCTCCTTTCTGAACGCTCCTTAAAGCCACGCCTCCTCCAACAGGGCGTGGAGGAATGCAAATACATAGTTTGACAGGCAAGCAGGACATCATTACATTCAGACTGAAGCTACATATCAAAGACTAAGACCAATTCTCTAGTGCCAAGCAGAAACACAATAAAGTTTCAGACACAGCCTCAGTCCATTTGCAGCACCAAGCAAACATTCAGCACTTTTTGTTTGAGTTCTTTTTGAAGACACAGACTTACAGACCACAACCAGTCTCTGATATCTGACCGACCCTGTGCTGATAAAGTAAATTAAAGTAAATATACACTGCACCATGAAAAAATGTGAGCACCAGAGCAGTTAAACCAACTTTCTGGGAAGGGAAAACGGTTTGTGTCTGCAGTAACAGTCAATACAGTGTGGATATGAGGGTGTCTGGGGTGATAATTATTATCATCGTGGGTGACGCCCCTCCTCATTGTTTGTATATCAGGGACGGAAATCTAGTGCTGACCTAGTGAAATCTAGGACTCGACACTTCTATGCTTTTTTCCGATTTTTCCTGTCGAACCCGGCGATGAAGATTCAGCTGGAAAACAGCGGATGGTGTATCCGTTTGGGTTAATTATGAGCTGAACACCGGGAGGATGTTGTCTGCTGACCTGCGACCTCTTGCTCTGCTCCGGGAGGAAAGCCAGCGCGTGGCTCATCAGGGAAGTCTTTACATTCTCTGTGCTTAAATACCATCCCCTCCGGTGCTGCAGAGCAGGATAATGCACAAGTGAAGACTACTAACCCATTAACACAAGAAATACCAACAATCAGACACGAGACTGAACCAGAGAACCAGCGACAGAACCAACAACAGAAACCAGGGCCTGAAAACTGGGCATTTTGAACATTCCTCAAACTCTTAAAATAACATTTCTAATGTTTTTGTTGCTTAATGGCAGCTGTACAGAAACGTTCTTACAACCTGTAATTGTTAGCTGGGCCTCCTGCAGCTAAACTGGCATCGCTAACACACTGGGACCCAAGAGTCTGTGGCTAAAAGCTAACACACAGTGCTAACATGTTCTACCTAATGTGCCGTTGCTAACACGTTTGGAGTTAACCTGCTGTGCTAAGTCACAATGGGGCTAACCTGCTGTGGTTAGCATGCTGTGGCTAACGTGTTGTGACAGGTAGTGGTGAGTGCTAATGAGGACATCCCTCACACCCAGCACATGTTATATCTCATATATGAAAAGCATTATTCTGTTTTAAAAATTTAAGAGAATAACACGTTTAAGTAAAACGTTAGGGAAACATTTTTCAACCTAAAATTGTAGGCTGGGACTACTGCTAGTTTCTTTACTGATTGATGCAGTTTGTGAGCTTTATTTCTACCATCCGGCTAAGAAAAATTTAAGAAAGGACCCAGAAAGCAATGCTAGCCGACAGCACACCCTTACCAAAAATGTGGAGGCACTACGGCACAGTGATGGTATCAGATGCTCATACCATGGCACTTTTATATAAGATGATGCTGAAATTCATATACATTTGCACTGAAAGTTTATCTGAGTATAATGGAACTTCATGATACTTTAGATATTGTATCACAGTACCACTAAACAAAAACTGCAAAACCTTTCTGTAAGTGCAGACTGCAGAGTTTTTCTGGCCAAAATCTTGCCAAATGCTGAGAGATTCTGACATTCATGCAGATATGAGGACCAAACGTTTATAATTTCTTCAGAATGAGACGTCCTCGACAAACATATATTGAGCCTAATACAGATGTAACTGTGAATCCAGGTGATGGGCTGCACTAACTCTTTCCAGATGTTTCCCTGTGTCGTTTATAATATGTCAGTCCTCAGCGCCGTGCACACAGGCGCTCTGTAAAATGACAGCTCAGGTCCCGGTTTAGGCCTCTGCCGTCCGCCTGTGGATGCTCGTCTGAGTGCTGCTATTTAAAATTTCCCTTGCCCACAGACAGAGTGAAAGCTAGCTGGCCACAGTCTTCAAACACTGAGCTTTTAAAGGTAATATAATCTCTCCTCTGCTAAACCCGTCTTCCTGCAGCTCCGTCCAATCGCCTGCTAAAGACCAGCGGAAAAACGTTACGGTACAGAACGCTCCAAAGCAGTGCGGAGGATTAATTCTGCTCTATAAACATATACGTTTCTGAAAGGTAAACGACCCTAAAAAAATATACCAATGTGAAGAGCATTTTGTGGTCGGTTTCTTTCTACAAATGTCTGTAGTTTTGGTGTTAGATTGCAGATAAAGAATCACGGTTTGGCCGTGAGGTTTTAGTAACTTCCCTTAAGTCTTGCGTGGCTACTTTAATTTGTTTAGAATTAATTGATTCGATTAGAACAAGAAAAGTTACCAACCACCAATGTGGAACTGAACAATCTGTGAGAATCTGTGAGAAACTCGGGATTTCCTGTAACCTACACCTGAAAAAACCTTCAGTCTGAACAGATAACATCAGTATGAACACAGACAGGCCATGATGATGTCATGGAGACAAATGGATAATTTTGTCCTGGGAAAAGTCACCTATAGTCCAGAACATCCTTGATCAGAATAGAACATTCTAGAATAGAACTGACCCAACACTGATGTCACTGACACCCAACAATCACAGTCTGTGAATACTGAAGAATGGAGCATTTCCTGTCATTTATTATAGCACATATCGCATCACTTCCTGTCCCAGCCGTGCCACAACTGCCTTTTTAAAGCAATGCTGAATGATATTCATTGTTATCCCATACTGAGACGTGCATTTGAAAGAAAAGCCTCTAGAAGAGATGGGATGAGTGATAGAAATACAGAGAAAGGAAATGCGACTGATGACATGACAGTCAAGGTGGTTGGAAGGATTGTTTTACATGAATAAACAATATCAGAGTAACACATCTGTCCCCTATAACTCTTCATTAGTAAACATATTTAATTCATAAACCGGCGATGAGACCTGCAGAGAAAAAAAACAGCAGGCAGTGTGATGAGATTCAAACTAATATTTACCAATACATTTACAAATCATTTACTAGAAATCAAGAAAACACACACACACACACACACACAGACTGCGTATAAACTCACAAGCCATCAGTCTAAAGATACTGTATGTACAGTGGAGTTCAAAAATCTGAGAACACATGACAAATAAAAGAATTGTTATATATAAATATGTTAGATATAAGAAAATAAACCCTGGAAAAATGAAAGTAAGAAATGTTAAGATATAAAACAAATTTCAAGATTTCTTTTGCATTAATAAAGCAAGGACATTTTTGATACTTGTCTTGTTGACAGGTCATACCAAATATTAAAGAAATTGTAATAGAATTTAAATTGTTATGCTGATAACACGATCTGTATTAGAAAAAAATGCGTTCAATTACAAAAATAAGATCTCACAGTGGGCTTTTGGACCCCACTGTATTTAATGTGCATACCATGTCTAAATTGTAAATGAAATACACATTCCACATGTATTATGAAATGTAATGCATCGCTTATGGCATGCGAGTCAGTTCATTACTTATAATTTTGTGAGTAAACATCAATGACTGTGTGTGTGTGTATGTAAGGTGTTCACCCCTGGGCTCTGGGGTTCTGCTGTGCTCGTACATCACTCGATTACTGTGGGCGGCATGGGACCCTGCATCATTACCACCAGTATTAAAGATGATAGAACCAGCCATTAATCACCATGACAACACGCCCTAATGGAGAGGTGACCCAGTCATCGCCGGCGGACATCAGGACACACGCACACGTATGGAACGAACCTCATGGAACGAAACACACACACCCCCTGCAGTAGTGTAGATTGTAAATATAGAAACAAGGTGCTCTTAGCACCTGTGCTGAGATACGAGTCTTTAAACCTGATAACTGAGGGGCCAGATTAAAAAAGAAAGATCTAGAAAGGTTAACACCTTTCTCTTCCCTCTCTCAATCTCCCTTTACACACACACACCTCCTTCATGCTTAACGTATTTGACAAGTCACCCCTTCAGTCTAAAAAAGCAATGTTACAGCACAAACATCCAGTGAAACATGTCTCACCTGCCATAGCTCACAGCTCACTTCACACTGCTTCACTCTGCCCAACAACCAGCCGCGTTTCACACACGTTTTATAAAACATTTATAATGTTGAAACATCACGTTCACTTTGTTCCAACAAAAAATGTTTTCCTAATGTTTCCATTAATCATCAAAAACGTTGAAAATATTATTTCAAGCTCTGAGACTGTTCAAAATGTCCAGTTTTTTTAGACATCATATTAACATTCTTGGTTACACAATGTTATTTCAAACATTTTTTTAATTCTGTAATGTTTTTAAACCATTCCACTAACTACTTACGAATAATGTTTTTGATATACATAATATATAACATTAAAAAACATTCTACTAACATTAAAGCAAGGACGTTTTTGAGAACTTTGAGAGAACTTTGAGAGAACATTAGCCAATGTTCTGGGAACATTCCCTGTTACCTGGGTAGATGAAACCTTCACTTTGAGACACAAACAAGTTGTACACAGGTGATTGTTTAATGTCCAAAGACAAAAAATATTGGCATTAAGTACATTTAGTGAACTACAAAGACAGTACAGTACATTTTTCTACTTTGCGAAATGTTCTATACAAATAATAATGAGTTCTCAGACAGTTAAACACTCAACACACGTTCAGCTGTTGAAAACAAACATGACACACCTCTGCTGTCTCCTGAGCAGAGCTGGACGTCTGATCATTCTGCTGTAAATATTCACGTTCTGTCTGATTTTAATAACAACAGGAAGATGTGTTTGTAGCGGGGCAGGATTTATGATTCACTGAGAGACAGCCAGAAACCCGACGTGATCAGAACAGCAATATGAAGTCTGCAACAAGCGCTCTGGGCCCGTTTCCCAGCTCAAAATTATTTGACCAAGACTATGAGTGAAATTAATTTTCGGTGGTGTATCAATATCGATTTTATTTTGATCGATGCCAGACCTGATTTCTTTATCAACATCTTCAAAAACACAACGAAAATAAATACAACATGTTTTTAAATATTAATATGCCCAAGCATGACTCTGTTCACACATTAACAGGAGTGTGTTAGTTACCTCATGTACACCTGATGGATTACTAGGGTGCTGAAAGATCATTAACATTTACACATTTGAAGGAAATGCTTTACCGCATATTAAGATGGATTTGAAGACAGTGTTAAACATAAAACATGACGCGCTTCCTCTTTATACCCTCAGTCTCGTTTCTATGCCAGTAGAAGCAAAATCTGTTTAGATTCTGAATGATTTAATCTGGCACCTGAGCGCCCCTTTTTCAGGGAATGACAACACAGCTTTGGTATAAAAATTATTTACTGTGTGCCTCTCTAACTTCCCTTAGAGGTCTCAACCCAGTGTTAATACCCCAACACTAACTGCCCCCCAACCACACACTATCATATACTAAAAAGCGGTAGAGCTTTCAAGATCTGCTCATAGACAGAGCATCATGGCTAAGCCCCGCCACATTCACAAGACATTCCGGCTCAAATCCTCACTAACAAACCCGAGACTCTGTTACCAGTCTTTGTGTACAGAATTAAGACTGGACTCTCTCACAGGCCACTGGAGACCGGCAGGACTAAATGAGTACATTTGTCTTCTCAATGGCCTGGCTGATTGGATGTTTGAAAAGAGTATGTGAGAGTGCACGAGTGTGTGCATCTGTGTTTGTGTGTGTATCTGTGTTTGTGTGTGCATCTGTGTTTGTGTGTGCATCTGTGTTTGTGTGTGTATCTGTGTTTGTGTGTGCATCTGTGTTTGTGTGTGCCTCTGTGTTTGTGTGCGTGTGTATAGAGCAGATGTAAGTCT
Organism: Chromobotia macracanthus; assembly: GCA_036877525.1. NCBI lineage: Eukaryota > Metazoa > Chordata > Actinopteri > Cypriniformes > Botiidae > Chromobotia > Chromobotia macracanthus. Next base: position 2,613,418 of record JAZGTH010000075.1, on the reverse strand, counting down.
TTGGCCCAAAGGGAAATAGGAGCAATCGACACAATATACAATTAACCCAGACAGTGAACTGAATGAGTGCACCAGTGGATCAGGATCAGAATCCAGATTGCCACACGCATTCACACTACAACATAATTAACTCTATATCTGTTCACACAATCCTTCAACACATAATTTATGTTTGGAACAACACACACTGTTCTTTAAGGATCTACACAATGCAAATAAACAGTATGATGCAAATAAAAATGTATGAGATCCATAAAGGACATAAAATATTTTTAACACTAAGATGCAAAATCAACTACTTTTAATTATTATTTAAACTTTTTTATCTTGCTGGTTAATTTTTTCTTCAAACTGCCATTACAGAAATAAAAAATATCTGTATTAATACCAAAACGTGTAATTGAACTGGATGCTAATCTCTGATTTAAACTCGTAACATACTTCTTGTGACAACAGTGTACTACACTTCAGTCTGAAACATTCACTACTTTTTAATAAACAGTATACAGTATATACCACGGTTAGTATGCAGTAAACAGTATGCAAGTATCCAACCCAGCATACTCACACTGTGACCTGTGTGACTCACTAAGAGCATCTTAATTAATGAGCGAATTGTCTCCAGCTCATTTTGTTCATTAATACACCTCATGAATACACAATCCTGTCTCTACACACCCATTAACACTGTCCAACAAGACACACACATACAGATAAACTCACACACACACATATATGCAAACATCCCAACCATGAGAGACTTGATATTAATCACTGCTAATTAATTAAAAGATTGTGTGTGTGTGTGTGTGTGTGTGTGTGTGTTGGGTTCTGAGAGCTAAGGGACTACATCATGTTTCTCACAAGCCTAATAAATGACCTATTAATTATCTGGTGTTGTCTGACAACATGCGCTGAATAAAGATGCATGTTTGTCTGCGAGACTGGTAGTCACAGTGGAGAGAGAGTGAAAAGAGAGAGAGAGAGAGAGAGAGAGAGAGAGAGAGAGAGAGAGAGACACAGAGAGAGAGAGAGAGAGAGAGAGACACACACAGAGAGAGAGAGAGAGAGAGAGAGAGAGAGAGAGAGAGATGCTTGTGTGTGTGTGTGTTACACAGTCCTGACCAGACATACACTCAAGAAAACTAATAAAACACAACAGACACTTTTAAAATTCACACAACTGAGTTAAAAAAAAACTTCTAATGTTTTTAAATGTTGATGTGAGTTTATTCTGTGAGCAAGTACTCAATATCTGATATACAGTCTTACAGACTTTCTATTTTTTTTCTTTCTGACACACCAACACACAGATGTTTACCCAGCTATATAAATAACAATCCATTTACTGTATTTATGAAGCATTTAGGGAGAACGCCTCTAAATGTCTCCAAAGGGTGGTTTTGTCAGAATCAGCTCATTTCTGGAGAAGATTGTGCCCCCTATAGTGCGCGCACACACACACACACAGGTTAATGTGTGTGACTCTTAAAGCACAATCAATATCAGTGAGGGAGCAGCGCGGCTGCATGAATATCAACCACAGCACTTTACAACATTAGAGTTCCTGACCACAGACAGCCAACATATGCTCGCTCGCCCGCCCTCTCTCTCTGTGCCAGATGAGTTTTTATGAGCGCTGGACTGTTGCTTTTGGTTTAATGAGTCGACAATCCCAGTCGACTGCTTATTCAGACCTGACACGACACACACACACACACACAGGTCGAGATAAAGACACACCTCCTTTTATTCCAAAAAATCTAAATAGTTCTACACACTCTACCATAAAACATTTAACATCTTAGTTTTTGAAGGATCCATGACAAAAGCAACATGCTGTTGTTTTCTTTAGTCATTTTGGTAAGTTCCCAAACCATTATAAACGTGCAGGTATGGCACACACACACACACATACACACACACAGTGGCTCGACTCCATCCACCATATCCTGATTACACGGCACAGTCGTCCACATTTGACAAATTGATCCTGTGATGGAGTGCGTGCTGTCATGGCGACGGCCATCGCCAGGAGACATATTTCCAGTGCTGGCACTACAGGCCTTGGGGCCTCGTGGGGCCCCTACGGGCGTCTGCCCTGCTGCCCGATTATAAAGCCAAATGATAGCATATGTGCTTTGTTTAATTTTGATGTCCCAGTAATGTATTACACAATTAGATTGATTTGACAATTTCCATTATGCTTGATAAAATATTTATGGAGAGAACTGGACGATAAGAGCCATCACTCGCTGGCTTGCTCGTGCGCGTCTGACACGCCACATCCATCAGCAGAGCAGTCAGGGCCACTAGCATGAGCCTATTAGCTTTTATTCACCCCACAGGAACAGGGTCATCCACGGCTACGGTGAGGGCCGTTTTGTCTCTCGGATTCTGTCGTTTACCACTCTTCCTGTCATTTTCCCTTCGTCCTATCCACCGTTTTGTGCCCTTGATATTGGTCTGGTTCTTTCTTTTCTATGAAAATCACACACTTTATGTTAACCTCAATGTTAACCAACATTCAGAGAACATTCCTTGTTAGCTGGGACTGTATGCCGCACACGCACACACACGCAAGGCTGCTAATAAGCCTGTAAATGAGCAGAATGCATAAAACATGAAGGTGCTTTAATGAAGTTGTGCTGTAATTAGAGCCGCTGCGGCAGAGAAATGAAGACAAAATATTGAAGAAGGATTTCTGTCACCTCTGCTCTCCCTCCTCACTCATCACACACTCTTAAACATGGCCGCGCTCATGGACTTCACAGAGACTAAATACACAGGCTGACTTTTCTGCCTTGCTAATTGAAAAATTTAACACCTATTGACGGCCAATGAGCTCTGAGCACATGCTGTGACCGGGTAATAGCCCTGCACATTATACATGAAAATGAACAATGATCCTTCAGAAAGAATAAACACATACCTGCCTCAAAACACACAGACACGCTTTGTATTGCATCGGGGGCTTCCCAATGTTTTTTTATTTATTATTATTAATTTGACACCCTAACCCACAAACTCCAGCTCTGCACATACTGTAAAGTTAAAAACACTTTACAATAAAATAATACTTTTAAAAATAACTTTAACGCTAACATTACAGTAATGATTAAAAACAAACAATAAACTTAATGCACAGAATACTGTACGTACACAGAAACTTTTCTGACACAACTTTTAGCAGCGAAATAATCCGATTTATAAATCTTCGTTTATTCTCATTATAAACGAAGAATCTGTTTACACCACAAGTCGAGCAGTTTCAACAGTATTTATAGACACTCTGCATCCAAACACAGTAAACAAATAAATAAAAAGCTACAGGCGCTATCCCAGCTAACAGAGAACATTCTCAGAACATTGGCTAACCTTCTCTAAGAGTTCTCTGCACATTCTTGCAGTAATGTTGGCAAAATGTTAAAAATGTTTGACATTTAACCATCAAGTTAAAATGTTATTACAATCAGCAATCTAAATAAAATGGACATTTTGAACCCTCATTCAAAAACCTTTTTAACATTTCTGTTACTTAACAGAAACGTTGGAAAATATTCTTACAAACAAATTGTTAGCTGGGACCTCAGCTATAAGTATACACATTGCTTTTCAATTTAACATTAGTTATTTTCATAGAAACCGCTTTGCACTTTTAAATGTAATTAAAGCTAACATTCCTTCACACTCCTGATGAAAAACGTGACTTTACACAACACACACTTAAACACACAAAACTCCCAAACACTCAGAGATGAAGCTTTGAACCTCACACACAGACACATAGACGCTGAGTAAGACAGCAGAAGAGGGATGAGGTGCGCTACTGTCAGACAGACAGTTAAAGCGCGGCCGGCGTGACATCTGAGCCCGAGTGACATAATGAAGGTGGAGGGTCTGTCAGAGAGGGTCAACACCGATCACATGAGCCGGGGCGGGATAATCAAACCCCCACATGACAAATGACCCCGCTCCCCTGACTCTGACACATCTCCACACCAGCTCGCCCACCCGCCCAACATCACACACCAACCTGTGTGTAAGAACATTTCATTTCATTCCTCATTCACCTGCTGTTTGTGTGTCCGGGATAAAGGAACACACACACTTACACACTCACTTACACTATGTATACACTACATCTACACTTCAATCCACACACACTCATTCACCAGTCAAGGAAAAGATATTTTCTCACCAGGGCCGTAAGATGAGGACTACTTTTCCCAGGAGTCTTTGAGGCAGAACGTTTTGTCTCACATGTAAATGGAAGTTTAATGACGTTTGTGTTTGAATCACCCATCATGCACTGCAGGTTAATGCCAGTGGTAGGACAAGCAGTAGACAGCAGTCTTAAAGCAACAAACATGTACAGCACATACTGTACAACGGTCCAACACTGGCCAGTTTTGGTCTGTTGGTTTGTTTATTGGTCTACTTACATTTAACATTCATGTATTTGACAGACGCTTATATCCAGAGCGATTTAGAGTGCATTTAAAGTTTACATTTTTATTTTAATCAGTATGTGTGTTTTCTGGGACTCAATCTCAATAGTCAGAATGTTTTTCTAGCGTTGGCAGACAGTCACCGTCACTGTCTTGTATTTAATCTTTGTATTTAGCGTTTAAGAACTGCTCATTCGTCATTAACTCTGGATCTGTTCAAATATACCAAAAAGATCTAAACGGGTAAAACAAATCAAAATAAACACTGTTCAGCAATGAGAACAAGACATCATTGTTACATTTTGTGAAAAACTTTCGCCATCCTAAATTAATTTAAACCCTGTGAAGACTAAATACTTCAGCTAATAACGCGTCACTAATGTGTTTAAATTACAAACGTTAGAAACATAAACCGACTTCTTCAACCTCAACAGCTTGTGTTACACTTTCATAGTATAAAGCTTGTCTGCTGTCAGAAAGTCTGTGAAATATGTCAGTACAACAAAAACTGCAGCTCTACAGTTTCCCTCTCCTTCTGCTCACGTCTGTGTGTTTCTGCTGTGTGTGTGTGTCTGTGTGTTTCTGCTGTGTGTGTGTGTGTGTTTCTGCTGTGTGTGTGTGTTTCTGCTGTGTGTGTGTGTGTGTGTTTCTGCTGTGTGTGTGTGTTTCTGCTGTGTGTGTGTGTGTGTTTCTGCTGTGTGTGTGTGTTTCTGCTGTGTGTGTGTTTCTGCTGTGTGTGTGTGTGTGTGTTTCTGCTGTGTGTGTGTGTTTCTGCTGTGTGTGTTTCTGCTGGGTGTGTGTGTGTGTGTTTCTGCTGTGTGTGTGTGTGTGTTTCTGCTGTGTGTGTGTGTATGTGTGTGTATGTTTCTGCTGTGTGTGTGTGTGTTTCTGCTGTGTGTGTGTGTTTCTGCTGTGTGTGTGTGTGTTTCTGCTGTGTGTGTGTGTGTGTGTTTCTGCTGTGTGTGTGTGTGTTTCTGCTGTGTGTGTGTGTGTGTTTCTGCTGTGTGTGTGTGTGTGTGTTTCTGCTGTGTGTGTGTGTGTATGTGTGTGTATGTTTCTGCTGTGTGTGTGTGTGTTTCTGCTGTGTGTGTGTGTGTTTCTGCTGTGTGTGTGTGTTTCTGCTGGGTGTGTGTGTTTCTGCTGGGTGTGTGTGTGTGTGTTTCTGCTCTGTGGCTGTGTGTGTGTGTTTCTGCTGGGTGTGTGTGTGTGTGTTTCTGCTGGGTGTGTGTGTGTGTTTGTGTGTGTGTGTTTCTGCTGTGTGTGTGTGTGTTTTTGCTGGGTGTGTGTGTGTTTCTGCTGTGTGTGTGTGTTTGTGTGTGTGTGTTTCTGCTGTGTGTGTGTGTGTGTGTGTTTCTGCTGGGTGTGTGTGTTTGTGTGTGTGTGTTTCTGCTGTGTGTGTTTCTGCTGTGTGTGTGTGTGTGTGTTTCTGCTGGGTGTGTGTGTGTGTTTGTGTGTCAGGTGGCCTGAGGGCAGAAAGCTTCATTTAATGAACACTTTAATCAGTGCTTTTCTCCCTCATTCACTCTTTTCTTTGTTCCTCTGTTCTTTCTCTCTTCCAGACTCTCCAGAGCAGCTGCTTGGAGTTTTTTTTGTTTAGTGTGCTGAACTCATATACTGAAAGGTCAAAGGTTATCAAAACTAGCATTGTTGAGATCTCACAATGGGGCAAAAGCAGCAGGATTCTCTCCGTCTCTCTCTTTTCACTGTCTTTACTGCTGGAAAAACTCATTTAAGATGATAGTTTTGGAACACAGTTGTTTAACTAGGCCAAGCTGGTCATTGGTTGGATCGAGCAGGTCTTCTGACCAGCAACAAACCAGCTGCCAGCAGGTCATCAAGAAGACCAGCTAGACCTCAGCAATATATCTGTCTGTGTGTATTCCATCATGTTGTTCTCTCGCTGGTTCTCATTCGTTTCTGGTTTCTTGTGGTCTCACACACATCCTGAGCCCCTGCACCCTGTTTTTAGAGGTTTCGTGACATTTCAGTTCCACATGTCAATGGGTTTCTCGCTCTCCCTCTCTCCAAGAGTCTAACTCTCTATATAGTCTCATTAAAATGATTCCTGAGTGTGTATATGAGAGAGAGAGAGAGAGAGAGAGAGACAGAAAAGAGCTGTTCCTACCAGGCTTCTTACCTAGCTTTACAAGCAAGACTAGTCTCTAGTCTAGCCCGGCTGGTTGACCAGACTTTTTCAGCAGGGCTATACCGGTCTACCACTGGTCCAGACCATTACCAAACCGGTCTGAACCAGCATGGAAATACACACAGGCCTAGGACGGTCTTTTCAGCAGGGAAGTCATTTAAAATGACTAAATTATTCTATTATATGACATAAGACTGGAAAAATGTGCCAACCTGTCAAAATACATTTCCAAAGTAGTACAATACAAACCCCACACATCTGGAGAGAAGAAGAGAGAAGATAGAAGAGAAGAGATGGATGGAGGTTTGGTGACCACAGAAGAGTGATGGAGAGATTGAAAGGAGAATTTAGAGAGACAGTTAGTAAAAAGTTGAACACAACAGTTACAGACCCTCCATTATTCTGCCAAAGAAACATGACACGAGCTTATGGACTGATACTGTCTGTTAAACCCCCTACACTCCTATAACAGTGTGTGTGTGTGTGTGTGTCTCACTAATGCATTCATTCATAAGACGTGACCACATACACAAACACACTCAATCTCTTACTTTCTATCTCAGTCGGTCTAACATGCACACACACACACGTTGTGTGTTTAGCCCACTCTCCTGCCCTGGCCCCTCTCGTCAGTTTCTAATTGGACAGAACAGGTTCTCTAAGTAAAGCCACATGCTTGTGTGTAACGAGTGACATTCAGTTTTAAACCCCAGTGTAATGGCCAGTGTGCATACAAACACGCTTACACGCACAGGCAGTTATGCACACACACACAGGCAGGAATGAGACGTTAAATCACTGTTTATTTCTGTGTGTAGTTCTGACTGCTGACTGCATTCGGTTCTGTTTCACTCTGAGTTGATTCTGTTTGAAAAGGCCGAATTCTGATTATGAACAGAGATACTTTTAAAACCATGAGTTAGCGACCACCTTCACATCAAAATAAACAGAGGAAGCGTTTACTGCTCACAGGCTGGTCTTTTGGAGCTCAGGAGACATACAGAATTCTCCATTATGTTTCATTTAAGGATCAACTTTATCTCAAATGTCTCTCCAAAAATTCCCTGCGAGTAATAAAAACAGACATAAGTGACACTGTTTGCATATAGTAAACAAACAGAGCTATTACAAATGGATGTGGATAGCACAGTTCAGATTATGTGGTCTTGGCAGAATGTAATAAGAAATGTTCATACGGAGTTCATATGTTCAAAAGAGTTCATATGGAGATCTCACTCTGGATTGTTAAATGTGTTATCTGAACAAACAGAGCCACTGAGTCAAACTGAGCCAAACTGAGTCCCTAACGTTTCAATTAAATAACAAAAACATTAAAAATGTTCATTTTAATGTTCTCGGATCGTTCAAAACTTAACATGTGTTTTTTAACACATATTTTTTTAATTCTGTAATACTTGTAAAACATTACACTAACAACTTGAGAATAACATTTCTGATATTTATTATATATAATGGTAAAAAAGCTCTACTAACGTTACTGTAGGAATGTTTCTGATAACTTTGAGGGAAATTTTATAAAACGTTCTGAGAATATTTCCTGTTCGCTGGGATTTATGAAGCGTTTATCTCAACATGGCAGAAACTTCATCCGTGTGCGTGCAGGCAGTATTATCGGATACATTTGAATCTTAGCATAATTTTTGCTGCTGTCTCTAATAATTACCCTCAAATTAAGAGTTAAGAATATGTGCAGCATTGGTTCTGTTTGCATGGCATGACATCATGTGGACTAATCAGTCTTAATATGAAACTCAGTCTGTTTCCTTCAGAGGCAGAACGGATCACATTCTACAGCTCACGTCCCGTCAGACTGCTGGTGCCATGTGCCTGGGCTGTGTCATACACACCTGCTGAAAACAGGCCACCTTCATAACTCACTGCTAATGAAGCTCACCAGTGAACAGAGATTTCCTTAAACCAGCTCACAGGTGCTCGTTTATATCTGTCACGTCATATATGCGCTGCTTGTTTAGTGTGGAAAATGTCTAATTGAAAACATTGTTTATATACAGAGAGAGAGAGAGAGAGAGAGAGAGAGAGAGACCTTGTGTACTGCAAGGTAGAATGTTTAAGCCAATTAATCTTACAAGGTACTTTTCAAAACCTTCTTTAAAACATGCTGTTAAAATGTATATATATTTTTACATTTCTTTATAACAATGATTATTATTTTAAAAAGATTAGTATTTGGAAATATTATTATTATTTTAAACTTATTACAATGACACAGTAATAAAATTGGAATTTTTAAAATTTTAAGTCAGATTAACAAATAACACAAATACAGATGCAGATTTTGATCTTTTCTTCTGTCTATAATTATGTGCATCCAGTCTAGCCAAAAATGCCACATAAACAGAAAGTGAACAGATAGATGAGGACAAACAGACGACACAAAATCAAGCACCAAAAGGTTTTAATGTTATGTGCCACTCTCCAAAATGTTGTTTATTAGAGGCAATTAATAAAACTTTTAAATTCAAATGGATCATGGAGTGGCTGATTGTTTTTCCAGAACTAAACATTTCCTTCAGCTCCTGCCTGCTCATTAACATGAAGGTGTGATGTGCACATCCTGATACAGTTTTAACCCTTTTTCTCTAGCTACACATCAACTGTACGCGTAAGGCACCACAGGCCACAATTAACCCCCCGAATCTGCCACAAAACAAATATTACAAGGCTTCACTAATTAGGAGATCAAAACGCCACTTGTCCATTCCACGAGCGTATCGAAGGCGGCGCCGGCGCACTTCAGAGACTGCATACTTACCAGCTGTTAATTGCACACTTGTGGTGTCTTAGTTTTAATTAAAAAAAGCGGCTCGTCACCGGTCGATAAGCGGCGACGGAGCGCGGCCAGTTTTAATCAACAAAGTGAGAAGAATTCGTTTCTGCTGTGGCCAACTGCAGCAGGAAGAAATCTTCAAATATCTGAAAAAGAAAGAGGGCTTAAACCCTGTTCGTGTGGAGCTACACAGTTGTGGAGGGGGGAGAAGCAGTCAGGCTGTATTTGGGACGAGCGAGCGGGGCTGCATTTGAAGTAAGTCCTGCTTCTGGTGTGCCTGCCGAGAAACTGGCAGGGGGCGAGAATCTAATCAGACCTACTGGATGAGAGGAGCACTTGAGCAAAGCAATTGGACCCTGTTGTTCTCTCTCTCTCTCACTCTATTGCTCTCTCTGTGTTTTACTCCCTATCTTTCTTTAGCAGCCTGTGAACACAGCCGCTGTTTGCCTTGAAGGATTACGGGAAAAGTTGTTGAACCGCTGGCCCAAGCAAGTAAGCTGTTTCAGGGAGTAAATACCTATTCATCGACACGTCAGACCGCCTCTCTCTGTCCACCTCACCTCTGTGTCATCTCTTCCATAAAAAAAGTCACAAATGAGATCTTTAACATCTCAAACTGCGCTCCATCTCAAACAGCCATGACACCAAAGTGTGCAAACAGAAGTCAGAAAGGTAAAAATTATTTATCAGCTTCATCCATATTATACAGTATGTGTATTTTAATGTTTTCTTCAAAATATTATCTTCCCTCACACCTTAAAGGGATAGTTCACAGAAGTCAATGGGTGCCACTGTTGTTTGGTTACCAACTTTAAAATATCTTCTTTTGTGTTCATTAGAAGCAAAAATGTCATACAGGTTTGAAATGATATGAGGGCGAGTAAATAATGGAAGAATTCTCATTTTTAGGTGAACTATCCCTTTAATAAAAAGAGACAACTAAAAGAAAGAGATTTATAAATTGATTTCAATTGTCACTTTATGGGCGATATTGTTCGCACACTCAACCAATGGCAAACGAGTGTTCAGGAAGTCTGTTTGTAAATCACACGCCTCACCTTTAAATTTAAAATCACTGCATTATTACTGTATATCAAACATGGTCTCATCATCTCTTACGGAATTTGAGGAGGAAAAACTGAGCTATGAAAGAGCAACCCCTGAGAAATAGCTTTTTTGTCTGGGCTGATCCAATAGAGTGACATCTCTGCGCTGCTGTCAGTACAGTAAGACAGGAGACGGTGGAAACTCTCTCACCTGCAGTTAGAATAACACACTCTTTAGTGCCTACAAGACAATATACTTACATAAGTCTCATTTCATCTGACCTCTCTGATTCTTCAGTCTGCTCTTCCTGTCTGACAGACTTCCTCTCACTCATGTCCAATCAGCACCTGTCACCAAACTGATCGCCACGGCGATGGAGGGTTTATCTAAGGAAACAGTTGTCATGGCGAGGATGGTCTGTCACAGTGACACATTAATGGCGACTTAAACTCCCTTCCTGATCACACAGACACTAATGAGGAGGAGGAGTCTCTCGAATGGAAACGAGGGAGAGAGAGAGAGCATATTGACCATATTGTCTCATTGTTTACAGCGTTAATTATTTCCATATATTATTAGTCTTAAAAGGTCAAAACACCATCATCACACTCACACAAACGCACACAACCGTTGGCATATGTGGTTTATGAGGACTCTCTAAAAACACATAATAGTGTTTATACTGTACAAACTGTATACTCTGTCCCCCTACACTAACCCTACCCCTAAACCTAACCTCACAGAAAATTTTTGGCATTTTTTGTGTCCTCGTAAACCACATTTAAACCCACACACACAGTCACACAGAGTGTGGGATAGGTCTGGTGGTGATATCCTTTCTTTGAATGCAGATGACCTTGACCTATTGTCCAAAATCACTTCCAAATGAGCTGCACAAAGCGTGTGTGAGTGTGTGTGTGCGTGTGTGTGAAGCGTCTGTGCGGGGATGTTTGTCTTCTCTTCAATTGTTCCTAATCATTTCAGTCATATACCATATATCATCTTTAAAAAAGAAAAGCTGTAAGAATCTCATTGCATGTTAAAGAAACGTTCTGGGTTCAAACCCTGTCACTTTAAAATGATACAACCTAAGAAACCCAAAAGGCGACTGTTTATAATCCAATCAGAAATTACTTCGGTAACGTAAAACCAGAGGATCATTCACTTTAAACGTGGTAGCCACAGCTAAAAGGACGATTTAACTGTTTATCTTAAATAACACACATTCTTGTATGGAAGAATTCATGTAAGTGCTTTAACAAAAATACACACTTCAAAACTCTGTTTTCAAAGCCTACAGAGTTCCCCACCCTATAGACTTTCATTCAAGTGACAAAACAAAACTGCTGTCTGTGGTACCTAACAGCATGTTACAGATAAATAGAGCTTAACTAGTTATAAACAGAACATTCCCAATTTTGTTACAGCTCAGACATGAGCAACAGTTGTGTGTGTGTGTGTGTGTGTGTGTGTGTACACCAATATGCTCAAACCATTACGTCATCATGAGGTACATTAGCGTTGTGTCACTGTGTTTGGTAGTATTGTGTGTTTAAGAAAAATAACTCATTTAAGCATCAAATAGAAAACCAGGGCAAAGTTTAGATGCTCCAGTCACAGCCAATAATAAACACAAGCAAACACACATCTCAGTGTGTGTGTGTGTGTGTGTGAGACGCAGGATAATGTGAACATGTGCAGCTGACGTGTGTGTTTGTGTGGTGTTCCCAGGCCTGCACTGCTCTCAGTCCATGTCAGATTGATGGATGGTGTAGGTTAGATGGGGCAACACTTGCACCTCTCTGCCTTCTCTCCTGTGGGATGTCCTGAACACTGCAAGCGTGTGTGTGTGTGTGTGTGAGATGTCCTGCAGACTGACAGCCACATTGTGGTGGCCTGAACAGCCCAAATCCACCCGCTGGCATCACCACTGAGGGGCTGTGGAACAGTCTTCCATCTCTCTCTCACACACACACAGAGAGGCTGTGAATCAAGGGCCAAATTAACACTCGCCAAGCACCAAATTAGAGTAAAAGTTGGCTTTGGTGTGTAAGTAAAAAGCCAGTGGCTGGTAACATTATTAGAAACTAAAACATAATATATGATTTAAGTCAAATTACAAGAATGACAATCAGACCCTCGCAATGTTAAAGACATCAAAACCATCTTCACACTTCTTCTCTGTGAAAAACAGACATCTGGGACAGTTTCATCTGGGATGTCCAAGAAATGTGTCACCCAAATGCAATAAGCAATACAATAAGCCACTAATACAAAAATCTGAGCAACAAAAAAATATATTGGAAAAAATATATATATTTATAGCAGTTCAGTTTTCTCAATTTACTCGCAACTTGTATTGCAACATTTATTTTAGGCCCTGCCTTTCTTCATGAAAAACAAACTACTTCTAAATTACATGAGAACAACTTTATAAAACATCACTCTGAGCAAACAACTCATACAGCTTTCTGATCACATTTGCGTCTGTTTTTTCCTACTTTTTCATTGTTACAAACTGAACACATTACGTTAGTCGTACTCCCCTAAATATCTGTTTATGTTGTGTGTTATCATGGGTGAAGTTGGATAAGTCGGGTAAAAAGGATCCAGCATTCGCTACCCAGGCCTCCTCCCGCTATCTGGGGCAGATATGAGGGGTAGAGGTAGTTTCCTCTCTATCTAGTGGGGTTGGGTGTAGCTCAGTTCACAAGCTGACACATTAGCACTTAATTCCATCTCTCGCTACGAAAGTTTAAAGATGCTAATGAACAGGGTGTGAAGATCTGTCAGCATATACAGAATAACACACACACGTCTGTCGCTCAAATGTGACATGCCTTTAGCAATTGCCACGTCTTACTGGTTGATTTCGGTGACGTCATGGCAACCACAAGTCGGGCACTAATGGTAGACTGTTATCACACGGAAAGAGGTTTGTGGCCAACTCAAACACATTTCACGCGCTGTCCAATGAGTGTTTGCAAAGATAACATACATTTGGAGCGCACTCACGCAGGCTCGGTTGGCATGGCATAGCTGCATTATTGTCTGGAAGAGGTGGAGCTGAAACTTAGATGATTATCTGTGCAGAGATGAAGTAAAATAGTGAAGAAAAACATGCGAATTCCATGCCACACAATGCTGACTCTGTCAGCCAAACAGATCGCTCCATCTAAAAATAACCAGCAACCAGTCAAAGCAATAATTATTCCCTCAAAGATATATTTGTAAAATTGTTTATCGAAAGAGAAATAATAGAAGAGCTTCTAAACTTTTGATAAAGTTTTATCTCTTTGTTTACTGTTTAACTTTTGTTGACAAGCCTACAAATTGCCATTGTGATAACTTACCCCATACAAAGTCATCCATTCAACTCAACATTCAACAGCGTTTTGTAGCTAATATTTTAATGTTGCAATACAGAAATGTACCTTTTAACTGGGGTAAAATGTGTGACAACTAGCCCCGGTCTCCCGATATGTTTGTTTTTCTACGTTGCTCAGTAACTATTGAATACAATGAAGCGATTAGACAAGGAACAGCTGTCCATCCCAGGAAACAGATGTACATTTTTTAAAGACACACACAAACTGGTAGCAGGAATACACAAAAAGAGAACAGATGTTTTCAGACAGACGTACAGCAAACAGACTGGCACTCAGGTAACACATACACACAGCTCTTAAGAGTGCTCAACACACATCGCTCGCACATCAACACCCCTGCGTGAGTGAGTGTGTGTGTTAGTTATAATGAGTAAAAGAGTTGTATGGTTTCCAGATGAATCCAGTTTGAGTCTCATCACTGTGACAGGCAGAGCTTTCATCTGCTGCTGCCCATTACATCTATTACCAGAGACACAGTCTAATCAATCACACACACACACACACACACACACACAAGCACTCTGTCGCACTCACACACACTCACATGCAGTCACACACACTCACATGCAGTCACACTCACACACACTCACATGCAGTCACACTCACACACACTCACATGCAGTCACACTCACACACACACTCACATGCAGTCACACACACTCACATGCAGTCACACTCACACACACTCACATGCAGTCACACTCACACACACTCACATGCAGTCACACACACTCACATGCAGTCACACTCACACACACTCACATGCAGTCACACTCACACACACTCACATGCAGTCACACTCACATGCAGTCACACACACTCACATGCAGTCACACTCACATGCAGTCACACACACTCACATGCAGTCACACTCACATGCAGTCACACTCACATGCAGTCACACACACTCACACTCACATGCAGTCACACACACTCACATGCAGTCACACTCACACACACTCACATGCAGTCACACACACTTACGCACCTTCACATGCTCCCATACACACGCTCTCTGAGCAACGACACAAAAAACTTAATCCTACATGTCTTTGAGATTTAGCTGAGTGTGTGTAAATGTAGCACACATCTCCTAATAGCTGAGGAATCTGTGGTTTTATGTGGTTGTGCCCGCTCTGACGAGAGCAGGGGTTCCTGACCACCACACTCAAGAGCCCTCTGACACACAATGGCACGTCCCGGGACAAAGTGAGCACTTGAGAGGAGAGACAGAGAGATTGAGGAAGAGAAAAGGAGAGGTGCAGGTGTCTAAAGTGAGCCCTCTCGTTCAAAGAGGGGCGACGAGGTGAAAAACATGCATAATTTGCTACAAAATTTCATTCATTGAGCCTTTGAGGGGGTGAAAGGCTTGAAATGAAGAGGAAAATGACTCAACATGAAAACACACACACTAAAACACACAATGCATGGAGACCCAGCTAAAAGGGAACATTTTCAGAACGTACTCTAAAAGTTTTGTCAGTTTTTAAAAACGTTCTTGCAGTAACGTTAGGGGAACTTTTTTAAACATTATATACCATGTATACGAAAACATTATTCTTAAGTTGTTAGTGGAACATTTGAAAAACATTACAGAATTAAAAAATATTTGAATAACATTCTTCCAATGAAGCAATAATGTTAATACAACATCTAAAAAAAACCAGACATCCTATAACATTCAAAATAACATTTGTTATTTAATAGAAATGTTAGGGAAACATTTTACAATCAAACATTGTCAGCTGCGGATATCTTGGTGTGTCGATGCTGGTGCCAATTCGATCCTGTTTCATGTGTTTCCACAGAAAAACCTGAACCTGCTGATCTCAAACCAGGAACTGTAACCTCACTGCTGTGTGTGTTAGGATTATACTGTCACCATGTATTTCAAAACAGCAACACTCAGTCAAGCAGCACTGATGCAAAACAAAACTAGATCACTATCATTACAATAAGCAGCTGTTACCGCCGGCTACACTTTGTACCAACACAATGTGATTTGTTTTCAGCTGACGGACACACTGTTACCGTTTCTGACACACTGCACAGCATAGAACAATCATAGAACAATTAAAATGAATGTATTTATGAATATCAGTTGTGTCAATTGACCCCTGTTAATTTTATTTGTTAAGTTATATATTAAAATAACATCTGCTCGTATCTTCATATACATCATCGCTTTCCTGATAGATTTCTAACAAAAAAACAAAAGTCAGTCGATCTGAATTCATCACGCTTGTAGACCAGACAAGCATACAGAGATCCTATCACATCTGACACCCACACACACTTGCGCATGCAGATATCATCTAGAAACATTTGCTGCCCCACATACATGGGGGCCAGGAAATGGCTTTTGCCCTTTGACCCCCTGACCTCTGCTGAAGATCAGGCCACATTTGTAGTAATTGCACTTGCTCATATTTCTGGGCAGGAGAAAAGCAGCCATGTAAACAAATCATGTGGACATATGTCATCCATCCATCCGCTGGATAAGATCAGGGATCCGCAGAAGACAAACAGTAAAGGATCGCAAATCAGGGCTCAGGGCTTGCACACGACCGAAAATTTAACCCAGGAGCCCTTTTAAGCCAGCAACCCTCTCTTTAAAACAGCATCAAAATCAACCAGTGAAACCTCCTGAAATATGCACAAACACACACAAACACACACACAAGCGAGCACACAAGGTCAGAAGATATTCCACCCACTGAAGACAGACCACTAACAGACATACTGTAAATACTGTACATACAGCTCTGTATTAGAACAGAAAGAAATAGTAAAGACAGAGAGAGAGGAAGACCGTGACCCTCTACTGGAACCTTCATCTGCTCACCTTTCTTATAACCTCATTAATTTGAGAAAGCTTTTCTAAGTTTTCTGAGATATTGTAATAGTTAAAGCATCTAAAATACACACTTTCATTCACACACATTCAGATCAATTCTAACCTAATATTTAGTGAAAAAGTTGAGAAAAAGTTAATGGACATGTTGTCAGTATAATAAAATTAAAAAAATAATAAACTTCTGTCTATGTTGTTCACCCAAATGACTTGATATTCCCTGTTATTGTGAAATTAATGAGGTCAGAAAATGATGCTTGCATAATAATTATACAAAAGAAAGAAGTGTAGCTTGGTGTAGATAATAGCAATTCACCTTCAAGAGCTGCTTTTCATCATAATAATCTTGTGTTATGTAATCTGTTAGTGTGCATATGGCAGCATCACCCCTCAGACTGCAGTTCAACTGAACGAATGAAACGATAAACAAACATCTGCTGTTTCTTTCCCTCTTAACTCTCAGGCTCTCGTTTTCTTTCTCTGCGCACATTTCAATCTCCATTTCTTCTCATCTTTGAGACTTTGTCTTCTATCTGCCTTCTCTCTCTCCATCTTTCACTTTTTCCTTACACTTTTCCTTTTTACATCCATCTATTCATTTTATCTCCCTCCCTTAAATGTCCTCGTACGTTCTCTTTTATCGTTGTATATTCTGTCTTTCCTGTGTTGTTAGATTTGGGGGATTTTCTTTTGTTTTCTATCTCTCTGCTGTGTGTATTAGGCAGTAAATATCGCATCAGACATGTGGCGTTTGCTCGGCCAAATCACTTAGAATTGCCACATTAAACCAGGCAAGAGTGCAGAGTAGACGGGGGGAGAAATCACACGTTCCTCCTGGACTTGTCCAAATTCAGCTGATGCAAAACAAGGAGTTAATTTGGAGTCGAGTGCGGACCCACGCGAGCCTGCCGGGACAGCATTTGTACTTGACAAAGATGAATGGCACCATTCCAACTGAATAGTAATTTCACTTTTTGTTTGCGTGTATGTGTGCGCGCACCTACAAATGCAACCTGGCACAAAAGCAAAGTCAGCCAATCCTGCATAGGCTCCTACCTGTCCATCACACACCCATGCATTGTTTACTAATCATCTGATCCTGATTGGTTCAAGAACAGAGCTGGGGGAGGAAGGTGGAGTCAGGACAGAGAGAAAGGTTAAGTCTTAACCTTGAAGAGATTTAGTATCTATTCACAAACCAGGATTCATGTCCTCCGAAAGGAGATTGAGAGAATCAAGGGAAACTTTTTCAATTCATTCGAGGGGTGTGTGTGAAATGACACAAAACGCGTCACATTCAGAGAGTGAATCCACTGGAAGAAATTCAGACAAACACCCAAAAGCATAATCTGCAGCGCTGGCCGATAGAAATGGTAATCGTGGGTGAGGACGTTTTTTGAACCCTGAGCCGCGCGCGGACAGAATGTCTATTTAGAGTAGGAGGACCCAGGCAAACAGGCCCTTCTGCACCCTTTTGTTCCCCTCAACAGGCCGTCACATGTTTATGGAAAAGAACCTTCAAATCCACTCAGTATCCACAACACAATGTGCCACCTAACCCCTGCTCACGGGTGAGAGGACAGGAGAGAAGAAAAGAGAGAGAAACAGGAGAGATGGAAAAACTATTCTTACATATTCCTGTCAGAGATCTTACATGGATTGGCTTATAAGTTCATATTTATTACAAAACGCAGATGTTGATTTATTAGATTCCACAAGAAAAATGTTATCAGTCAGAGGTTGCCTTTTTAGCCAAGAAGACCTGATGAAGATCTAAGATAAGCTTTAAAAACAGGGTAGACAATCTTTTCCAGAAATATTTTTTGTCATGCTGGTTGAAAGTCTCTTCACATGAAATATGATTTGGCTCTGTAAGAGTTTGATGAAAAACACTGGTTGAGGCTAAATTGCCCACAGTCATTTCACATGTACAATAACAGAAACAAAAGTCTCAATATGCTTTCCACTATATCTGCTCTGGAAAAAAACATTAGAGAGATCTCATTTATAATTCTTCTGTCCTAAAGGCTAACTCTACTTCTGACCATCTCTCTCTTGTTAAATTTAACTCTCGTTCTCTCAGCTGGGTTGGTACCATCCCATAAGACTATAATTCACATGACCCAGTTCAAACACACATCACAGGACAGTCCAAATGGACTGACGGGCTGCCCAACACAGCATGATTACCTCACTTAAGATCTCCACCTCACACACACACACACACACACACACACACATTTACCCCAGACCACTTGACACTCTAACATGGCCCAAAAGAGCCAGGCCATGTGCTGGGCCATGGGGTCAAAGTAGACAGCCATTGAGAAGATGGACGTCCTATTTAGTAAGAATGTTTTCACTTAAATGATTAAAACACAGAAACAACAATGGTCTCTCTCTCCTTCGCTCTCCTTTCCTTCCCTTTCTCTCTCCCTCGCTCGCTCTGAAAACGTGCAGCACTTAAACTTCCCCTCCTCAAACAGGCAGAGACAAAAGCATAAAACACCAGCAGGCAACCAGGAGCGCACACACACACACGGCTGAATGTCCACACATAATGTGCCCCCCAGCAGACTGACTGCACACAGATCAGTCACAAGTGTCACTCTATATCTGCTCATTAAAAACTATGAAAACCTGAGAAAAAATGAGCCCTCCAAACAGACTGAGAGACAGGCCCTTCAGACAGACAGAGACAAACAGAGAGACAGGCCCTTCAGACAGACAGAGAGACAAACAGAGAGACAGGCCCTTCAGACAGACAGACAGAGAGACAAACAGAGAGACAGGCCCTTCAGACAGACAGAGAGACAAACAGAGAGACAGGCCCTTCAGACAGACAGAGAGACAAACAGAGAGACAGGCCCTTCAGACAGACAGAGAGACAAACAGAGAGACAGGCCCTTCAGACAGACAGAGAGACAAACAGAGAGACAGGCCCTTCAGACAGACAGACAGAGAGACAAACAGAGAGACAGGCCCTTCAGACAGAGAGACAAACAGAGAGACAGGCCCTTCAGACAGACAAACAGAGAGACAGGCCCTTCAGACAGACAGAAGACAAACGAACAGGCCCTCCAAAGACAGACAGGCCTCAGATAAAAGAGGCAGGACCTTTCAGACAGAAAACAGACAGAGAGTGGGGGGATTTTTTAAAGGGGGGGCAAATGATGAACCATCAGTGGGAGATTGAGAGGAAAAAAGAATATGTGAAAGAAAGACAGATAGACAGACAGCAAGAAAAGGAAGGGGTGTGCTGCAGCTGTTCTCTGAGCCCCAGGTTTCTGTCGTTTGCTTCATTACATTCCCTCTCTCCTTTCACAGCAGATAAGCTTCTTAGAGAAGAGGCAGTGGGCGGAGTCGGCCTTTGAGTGACAGCAGGAAGAGACCGGCATTCAACACACAATAGTGCTTTACCAGGAGCTAATCTAAGAGGCGTAGAATGACCTCCACTCACTCTCTCATCTACCAGCCTTTCCCACAGAAAGAGAGAGAGAGAGAGAGACAGACAGAGAGAGAGGCGGGAGGGGGCTTTAAACTATTGTTTTATGCAGGAATAAAGTCTCAGACATAACATCAATATGTATTCCTCTTTACACACATACCCACACAATTGCAAGTGATGGTTAGACATATAGACAGACTATATGATTACACACCCTTCATCACTATCACTTCAACACAGAACTGCCATAGACAATCACATTGCCCATAAAGCAGCCAATTAGCCAATCAGCACACAGCAACAGGCCTCTTCATAAGCCACCATTATCACGGGTCATAATCTGCTCTTCACAGTCTAATATGTGAAAATGTACATATTGTGTCCAGTATATATATACACTATACACCACAGTAACTGATTAGTATGACAAAATTCAATTGACAATCACACACACAGGCTGGATCTAACAGGAACATTCACAGAATGTTTGCCAGTGTTCTCTAAACGTTCTCTCACAGTTATCAAGAAACAGTTATTTTTCCATGCATCTCATATGCATCAAAACCGCTATTTTTATTTTTAAGTGCAGTGTCAGTCTGCTCCTTCTGTGTCCTTCTAAATGTTTCCATCACACACACACACGTCCAGACCACCAACACATCCTCTGAATTCATGTGCTTGCTCAATGTCACGTCAGCCTGTTAGTGGCCTTCCAAAATGTGCGTTTGACAGTTTTAATTGTATTTACAGTAGATCTTTACTTTAAAATATCTCAATCGTGCAATTTGTTTGAGAAAGTGTGTGTTTTTTGTATGTGACTCGTGGTATGTAACGCTGTGTGTGCAAGTGTGTCTGAGGATGTGTGTGTGTGTGTGTTAATTACTCCATTTGGAATGAATGGAGCCCCTGTTCTCTAATAGCTTTATGCAGAGATGTTTAATGTCAGGAAACACCCGTCATGTACACACCAAACACGCGTGTGCACACACAAACACACACACTTAAGAATTGTAAATGTTTTTCACCAAATCCAGATTCACATTTGCAGGAATTCAGAAAAGATATAATAAAAAAAGATAAACGGATATAATCACACATTTCTGCAGTGGAGAGAGATTGTATCGTTTACAGAGTAAGTGTATAGATATAGTTTATAAAGTGTGTGTGTGTTTGGGGAAGGGTTTTAAGTGGTATGTGGGGGGCTCTGTGATTTATACCTGCAAATATCAAGAGACGGGGCACTGTGTGTGTGTGTGTGTGTAGACAGAGGAGCTTATATCTCAGCCCATATTAAATGTAGGTTTGAGAGTTTTCACTAAAGCTGGGTAATGAGCTTGGCCTCTGACACAGCTGATGACTTCCATCAGCTTTTTTGAGCTTTTCAGCCTGTAACCACATGTGCCAATGTTTGTAGACATGTGTACTCAATGAGCTGTGTGTGTGTGTGTGTGTGTGTGTGTGTGTGTGTGACATGGACATGAGTAATGAAGTCTAAGGACAGAAATAATTGGCTGAAATTACAAAACGACGAGAGAAGGAGAGAACAATAAAAAGTAAAACATAAAACATGCCATGAAAAGCTATTTGAAATATTGCAGAGAAAACAGGAGTTTGTGCCGAACAGAAGGAGAGTAGAGCTTAATATTCAAAAATACTAAAACTACTAATACTTTAAAAGTTTAAAAATGCATTAAAAAGTTTTATAGCATTAAAAATTGAGTTGTCTCAAAAACGTGACAATATGAATATTGTACATAAATATACAGATATTGAGGATTTGCTCGTGTTATTTAGAATGAGAAACAATGAGAATTACCAACAAACTTAATTTAAAAATGGACTTTTCATCAAATTTTTTCAAAAGTTTTCAATGCAAAACTGCATGATTTGTGTAAAACATGACAGACATGTTCCTCTAAATGTAGTCATTATATTTTTAGTTTCATGTCTTGTTCTCTCACCATACACAAGACACAGATCACTGTAGTCTGACAGGATAAACAGCTCCACTACAAAACTAACTGCTTTACCAGTTAGACTATGAAACACTCGGCAGCCTGAACACACGGTTTGATCAACGCTGAGTCTCTGCCAGTGTGCTCTGTCAGTGCCAACACTGAGAAATCATACAAAGAGAAGAATAAGGGAGAAACTCATCAGTCTAATGACAGAAAAGATGATTTGGCCATGTGCTGCTGTTAAATAAAACTTTCTGGAAAGAAACAGCTCAACCAAAAATGAAAAAGGAACTGAAATGGCAATAGGATTCAACTGAATAAATGATGAGTGAGCGATACTTGTAAGACAAATACAACAGTAAACAATGCTGAAACTGAGCCGATCAGAGAGTAGATGATGCACTAGATGTTTTCTTGCTGAGTACTGGACAAATCACAAACTCTAAGCATACACAACTAATCATCAGACTAGCAAAGCTTTAGGATGGGGTGCATGTGGTTTCATTACGGTTTAAGAACTAGAAATCTTCAAACAGCCAATCAGAGAGCTGTTCTGGGCCAAGGTTAAGACCAGGACTAGAACCCCTAAACCCAGGAGGTCACCAGTTCTTGACCTTGTGAACCCTGCCCAAAAGGAAAGAGAGATGAAGACTGATAGAGGTCTCTCTTTGCCTCCCCCATCCGTCTCTTCATGTTTCCTCACAAAAACAGATAAACAGGCCTAAATATATTAACCCTTCTGCTGTGCCCCACAGCACAGACAGACACAATGAAATGTTCTTACAACCTACAATTGTTAGCTGGGTTGAGCAAAGCTGTAATCATGTCACATCACAGATCTGACATCCAGATAGCTGACTCAACACTCAAACACAATGTATACTTACACGCCCAACACACACACTTATGTGCACCATTTGATCAACCAAGCACCAACCAATCAAAGAGTGAAAATTGCATAAATACCCACAATGCATTGTGGCTGTTGCCGTGAGCATGGATAATACCTGTAATACAATTTCTCTTCCTTTGCCTTCCTCGCCCACTCACTCTTTAAACATTTACACTCGTCCACACACTCACTCACTCCTGATCAAATCAGGGAGTTGAGAAATTACATTTCTTCATAGCGTTGCACCGATCCAACCTCTCCCATTTGCCAGATTAGTGCTCTGGCCTGGGCGGAATTCTGCTTTGCAACGATCCAATTAAATGCCAACATCAAATAAAACAGCGAGACGTGAGCAAAATATAATTCGTCTTTTCGTCTCTCATCGCCTTTGTTTTTCTCATTCTTCTGCCTGACAAGTTCGAGAACATTCGGTTTTGTAAAACTAGTTGCACAAGAAAACTTGAAGGATAACATTTGTAATTGAGCTCTGCACCTCTGAGAGAAAATGGCTGTTGTGTTCATGCCGCCTCATACACAAACTGTGTCAAAGAACACCGTTTATTGTTTTCAAATGAAACCTTTTGTGAGGAAGGTTAAAATAATGCTTTGAGTTAATCAGTCATCATCGTTGCTACAAATGAGTGACTTATAGCCCAAAGAACTGATTTATGATGACTGTGAGACCAGTAGAGATGAGGGAGCGCTAGATGAACAGATAAACTGATGGGAGGGCTTGAGAAAGAGAGCTAGAGAGAGCTAGAGAGCTAGAGAGAGCTAGAGAGCTAGCGAGAGAAAGAGAGAGAGAAAACGCTAGAGATAGAGAGAGAGAGAGAGGAGCTAGAGAGAGAGGGAGAGCTAGAGAGAGAGAGAGAGAGAGAGAGAGAGCGCTAGAGAGAGAGAGAGAGAGAGAAAACGCTAGAGATAGAGAGAGAGCGCTAGAGAGAGAGCGCTAGAGAGAGAGCGCTAGAGAGAGAGCGCTAGAAAGAGAGGGGGAGAGCGAGAGAGAGCGCGAGAGAGAGGGAGAGCTAGAGAGAGAGAGAGAGGGAGAGAGAGAGAGAGAGAGAGAGGGGGGAGAGAGGGAGAGAGAGAGGGGAGAGAGAGAGAGAGAGAGAGAGACTGAGCCAGTGGGAACCCTGATGTTCATGGTCAGTTCATCAAACCGAAAAAGGTCAAAGGTCATGAAGGCACTTGATTTCATGTCGTCTTCACCAGGGACAAGACAGTAATTCCTTTAATAGACTAACAGTTTCTCTGTGAAATCACATCGGACTGCAAAATCAAAAGATACTTTTAAGCCGGTTTGTTCCAGAAACATTTTTTGTTATGCTGGTTGAAAGTCCCTTCACATCCTGATAGCAATCACTAAGTAAAGTGCTCTGATTATATTTATATAAATATATATCTTCTGTGTAAGGCGCAGGACCATAAAACCTTTCGTCCAACCATTGCATAGTCCTTATTTTCTTTAAACATAATTATCATTTATCATTTCTTTTGATTTTGAGGTAAGATATGACCCTAATATGTTTTTCTTCTCTGTTTTTGCTTATCTTACGTCAGTCTCTCTCCCCCCGCTCCACGACACAGTGATGGAATGTTTCAACCAACCGGCAGCCAAAACTGCTGTCAGGCCCATCAACAGGGCCTGGTTATATTCAGCTAACATTCAGGGAACGCTGGCAGAATGACATTCATTGGCATATGAAACATGATATCGTCCATAAAGTGCGAGGAATGTCTTCAGTTAACGCAGCTCGGTCTGTCTTCTGGGAGTCGTGTAAACATGGGAAGGTCCTAACCACCACGGGTCATTACTAAAGCAGATGGAAGGTTCTGGAGAGGGGGCGGGTATGTACGGCTGCCACAGTGACCCAGTTTCCTGGAACCACATTTTGATAGATGGCATTTTTAAAAAGTTTATAAAATTGTAAATTTTACACATAGAGTAAAATCTCACACACACACACACACACAATGGGAGTTTTGTATGGGGGATTTATATGCAGACAGTCATATTAACTTCTCACAGAGTGTTCTCAATCAAATATGAGTGATAGATTTTATGAGTGTGTGTGTATGCAGATGTGTGCACAGGAGTGACTTGTTTAACTGGCCTGAGAAAGTGTGTGCGCGCATGTGTGTGTAGGTGCCAAAGATGACCGTCACATTCATTATTTTAGTATTCTGTTTCGTCACACAAGTCAATGGACTGAAAGTGTGCAGTATATACAGTATTACAGTATATATTTACAGTACATACGTAATTCTGAACAGTAAAGGGGTGCTGGAGTTATCTTCAAACGTCTGTGACATTAAACCAAATGAGTTATTCAGGTAGTTAGCTATAAACATATTGACATGTAAACGTACTTTAAGTACCTCAGCAAGAGTCAGTTACAACTATACAGCCTCCCTAACAGTAACTTTAACTGACTGTAAAAGACAGTTCACGCTTTCGTCTTATGTGGCAACATTTCCATTGTGTTATGAATTGTATTCCGTCACATTTTGAAACGCAATGAAGCATTAAAATTTATGTACGTTATTTTAAATGCCATCAATGTTCTACTGAAATATGGAACTGATGATGTATTAATGCATTAGTCACCATAACGCTGAAGAAAAAGATATTCTTGAATACATCACATGAGCCAGCAGTGTGTGTGTGTATAGACACAGCCAGAGCTAGAGAAGTCTTCCAGCTTGTCTCCTGGCTAAAACCCCAAGCTGTGTGTGTATGTGTGTGTGTGTATATGTTTGTGTGTGTGTGTGTGTGTGTGTGTGTGTGTATGTGTGTGTATGTGTGTGTTCTGTTGTGCTTGGCTGACACTTTGCTCTATGTCAGCGCAGTATCTCTTTTCACTGACGAATGAGATGAGACGTCTCCCTCATTTTCCCAAACTCAACTCTCTCAATCTCTCAGTCGTTCTGCAGTCCTCTTTCCTCACCCTCCCTCCATCCGTCACTCCCAGGAGGCCCGGACCAGACAGAGAGCTAAATTTAAACTGCAGCCAGGCAGAGCACCATCTGACTGCTGGAAGGACCTGTAACACTCTAGAGAAGCATGTGTATGATTGTATGAGAGACGGACAATGAGATAAAATTCATTAGCTTCTCTGATGACCCACTAAACAGACGGGTCAAAGACCTTCACAGATTCTCACACACTCACTCTCAGAAGTATGATGTATACAGCGCTGCTGTTGACCCGGCACACACAGGGTCCACTGGCTTGATGTCTGTCTGACTGAGAGAAACTAAGTCGGGGCCCTCAGGAGTCAAACATCTGCTCTACGGGACCCAGGCAGAGTCCAGAGAACAGTGAACTACAGTAAAGCAGTGACTGTGTGTCAAACGCATGTGCGCACACGCACCGCAGAATAAATTACAATGGTTTAGATTGTAGCATGTTCTTCTGTGTGTGTGTGTGTGTGTGTGTGTGTGTGTGTGTGTGTGTGTGTATGTGTGAAAGACGAGAAGTGTGAAGACAGGGCTCCTGAAACTGTTACAATAATATTTCTTAAGGAGGAACAGAGATGCTAACCCTAATCAAAACAGGACATCCTGTGGTCCCAGCTCAATCTCTCTCGTACCATCACCTTTTCTCTCCCTCCCTGTCCTGGTGTCTTTCTACATCTATCTACAGGTTGTTTTCAGTTTGTTTGTGGATGAGTCACAATCTCAGGAAGTGTTGGGAACAGGGCTCATCAAAGCACGAAGCAAGAGCCTGATTCCTGGGGTGGGACTAGATTCCGGCCACTGGGAATCTTTGGAATGCTGCTGGGAGAGGAAAGGAATCTCTACTGTCTCTATTGTTCAGCCTCTTCCTCTGTGAGTGTGTGTTCGTCTCATCTATGAGGTCGAAATGGAAAAGATCAGACTCCGACGGGCCGGCCTTCTCCACGTCCAAATTCCCCTTCATAGGTAACATGACTCTCACTAATCAGGTACCTTCCTTTGCTCTCTCTCTCTTACACACAGAGGATCTCAACACAACCCTGTATGACATCATCCAGGATCCCTGCTCAGACACTGTACACGATGTTCCTCTACTCAATCTGACTGGAGAGGTTAAAGATCAAAGTGTATTAAAACTGACTGTGTATTAAAACCAGGTTCTGTCTGGTTCACACTGACCTGCATCTAAACTGCATGAAGATGAGAAAACAGGGAAGCAACTAATTATTGTTTTGCTGGAACAGTAGGAGAACAGAAACGATGGGGAGGAGGGTGAAAAATAAGATCAGGAAATAGCATGTGCCAGATTTGAACCTGCATGAGCCATATCAGCACCACAGCTGAACATAACTGCTAAGCCACAGCTCCAGCTCGGTTAATCAGATGGGATGGCGACAAACAGCTCAGGCACAGAAATCCATCTTTATTAGTGGTTTGATAACTCACAGCAGGTTAACCTGAGCAGTCCTCTGATAAACTTCCTCAGCATTGTTCACTTGTGCCTATAACTACGGAAACTGTTATCAGATTATATGTAAAGAATTGGCCGAGGTCTGTTGGAAGAGTAAATATTTTCTCTGTACTGTCAAAGACATTCATGCTGCTTATTGAATTAACTTTAGTCTTACTCGCTTTCATTAAAAAGGCAGAGGAAAGTCATTTACAGACAGCAGTCAGTGAGACAGTGGGAGTGTGTGTGTGTGTGTATATAAAATATATACTGAATGTCCCTGCTGGCCTGTAAGTGTGTGTGTTGTGTGTGTGTGTGTGTGATTGAGATGAAAGGTGTGTTGAAATGTCCTTTTGTTTATCCTGTTCCCTGACCTTCTCCAACACAATATGGTCTTAAACTCCTCTCACTTAAACTCAACAAACACAAAAGAGAGAGAGAGGATGGGGACTTTTTGAAGAGTGTGTGTATTAGACTGTTATCGGCTGCTCACAAAGCAATTGTTGCCTTATTCCTGTTAATGGCTGTGATCCAAATGAGCTGTGAGAGAGACGACTGAAGCCAACAAATACTAACACAACTGCTCAGTGAAAGCACACACACATTTACAGGCCAGCAGGTACATTCAGTTCATATTTTATATACACACACAAACGGTGTGTGTGTGTGTGTATATTTATGTGCATGTGCGTGTGTACTCTGAACTATAAGTTTATCAGAACCAGAACGTTAATTTAAATCGTGTTAGTATCTTCTGTAGTACTGCTGGTCTGGAGGACTTGATCTTCTGCTAAACGCACATCATCATCTACTTCCAGAGCATGTCACCTAGAAACTGTAATGATCTCATCGGATCCATGGAAAAAGTGGCCTACAAACTCAGGACCGCTAAACAAACATACACAATACCTCCACACAGCACCACCTACATGCCTGCATATATACAAACACAATGCAGGTAACTCTTAGGAATACTGATTCCATCTGAACACACACACACTTGCATACACACAGACAATAGCTCAAGGGAGGTACCCGTTGAACCAACATGCAGACAAATAAAGTCAACAGCATTCACTCCCGTTAATAAAAGTGTGATTTATACACACAGTACACAAATATGCTTCATTTTTAGGACTGTTTGTAGATAATGACCTCAACCTTGGCACACACCCTGGGCAGACTGTCGGCAGTTCACTGGTGAGCCTTTGTGTGCGTGTCTCTGTGTGTGTGTGTGTGCGCTTATATCTTAATCGGAGACAGTTTGACCTTAGGACTGAGGGCAGGGAGAACTTTACTCATTGTTCTGTGCTGGTACTGGTTTCCCTGTGGTAAACAATCAAAAGGTTCCCAGGCCTCACAAATGCATGGCCACACACAAACACACACACGCTACACACATTATGTCCAAACAGCACCCAGGCTGAAACGTTTCTTGCCCTCATTTGGACATTCTTGAGCACACCTACACACACACACACGCATATTAATTCTGTGCAAACATTAAGCTCAAACGGTTGGAGGACACACCCTTGAGGGCTGCCAGGCACCACAAACAGAATCTGATTCTGATTTACCTGCTTCTTCCTGCTGAATTATTTACAGGTCAGGCATTTAATCTACACATAGCATTAGGGAAATAAACTTTAAGGTGACCTTTACAGTTAGTTCAGTGAGGTCAACGCCAAGTCATAAATAAGAAGGAAAATGGAGATGCAAATTTGCGCTCTATAATATGAAACTCTGAGGTTGTAAAGGTTTCAACATCTTCTTGTTGTAACAGTTGTTAAACGCCTACTGTACACAGATACTTGGGGCAGAGCCTTGAGCTAGTAAAAACCATCCAGAAACCACCCAGAACAGCCTAGCAACCACATAGCAACCACTTCAAAAACATCAGCAAATGCACAGTAATGCCTAGAGCACCCAAGCACTGTGTCAGCCCCACTCACATGTCCTTTACAACGTAAGAAAACTGTTAAGAAAACGTTCTGGAACTGTTGTATCTGTTTGCCTTCTACTGGTGAAGGGGGCTAAAACTCATTGTGAATTGTGGGTGCAAGTAAAGATGAGTCAAGAACAGTCAAACAGTGACATCTGATGGTTTCGGTGTCTGTTCAACACTGCCTTATTGGTTGACTGGCCTGACATCTGTGCTCTGTTTGGCTCATGCTGACTTTAGTAAAGCCCGAGGGTGGATAAAACTGATTCAGGACCTGTCGCTTGGGGATAAATGTGACTGGACGCGCAGAACAACAACCCCCATAATTCCCTGTGGGTGTCAGAAACATAACCATCAGTCACACCGATCAAATCCCCAAATAAACATCCACATGACCTGACCCCTCACCAATAAGAACAGAAGATAAATAAACTGTTGACCTGGCCACTTCAATTCACTCTCAGTGGATGCAGACAGAGACAGAGAGAAGAAAGAGAGAGAGAGAGAGAGAGAGAGAGAGAGAGAGAGAGAGAGAGAGAGAGAGAGAGAGAGCTGTGGTATTACGGGGGTGTTGATGGATGAGGGTAATTGTGTTATAGTCATTTACACCGCAGTCTTTCCTCTCTCACATATATACAAATAATCATAGAAACTGATTCTTTGTATGCACAACCTAAAAAATAATATACACACACAATCACACAGATCTCCTTCATAATCGCTACCTCGCACAAACAGATAAGAGGTTCATTTCCCAGGTCATAAGCAGACCTCTCGGCTCAACTCAGCAGCTTCTGGGTAATCAATCAATCCTTTGAGAACATGATCAATCATGATCAAAACCCACAGTGGCCTGCAGCTCTCAACCTCACACAGATGCGCACACTCAAAGCCTGTGAATGTCACCCTTGTTTCACGCTGACCTGTCAGAGCCCACCGTTTACTCATGATGAACTCATCTGTCACTCTGACTGTGTCTCCAAAATAAAACTATAAAAATATTAAGTAAATATTTGCTGATCTTTTCAGAGTGACCATGCATAGCTCAAGAGAGACAGGGGAATTTCTACCCGGCTAACAGTGAACATTATCAGAACGTTGACTAACGTTTTCTTAAAGCTCTCTCAAAGTTCTCTCAAAGTTAGCAAAAACATTGATCTTAAGCAGTTGGCCAGAATTAAAGAAATGTTTGAATAACATTCTTGTAACCACACAATAACGTTAATGCAACATCTACAAGACTGGACATTTACAACATTCCTATAACTTTCAAAATAACATTTAACATTTTGGTTACTTCTAGGAAACGTTGGGGAAACGTTCTTACAGCCTTTAATGGTCAGCAGGGTACATGGAGTCTCCAAGGGAAAGCATCACAATTCCAGGAACTCGGCTACAAACTTTGTAAAATATCATGTCAGGGTGGAGTGGGGGGGTAAGTAAATATTTACTCAAGAGGAAAAAAATATGACATTAACATAATAGATTTATCCTTTTTCACGGACTGCGCAGTGCAGACACACGCACTGATGTTTGCTTTGCTCTGCTTTCCCCGGGAGATTACAGAAATGCTTTGGCCAGACACGACGTGGCTCTCAGTTTGCTCACCCGGCTCTCAGATGCAGTGCTGGGCTGAGATTAATGCGTTTGCTCTCGCATTGTAAAAGGTCCGACCCGTTTTGAACGGCCCATTGCGCAATGCAGAATACAAACCGCGCCCGGCACGAGAGACGCGCTCCGGTCGCGGACCGTCACGTTGAGTACCGCGTCTCTCGTTTTCTTTCCTCCGGGCTGTTTGCACATTTTCACGGTGAACCGAGTCGCATCGGGGCCGAAACAAAAGACGGATCACGATCGGAAAGTCTTGCTGAACTTGCGCAGCTTATCAGACGCAGTCATCGTCTGAAACGCAGAAACTTTGACCAGCAATGCGCACAAGTGAAAACGTTTCTGTGATTGCAAAAGTAATAATGGTTAGCCTTGGAAAGGTTTTTGAGTGCCTAAAACTAAAGCGTTAAAATATTTAATCTGCAAGCATTAAACTTACATAATACTTTTAGATTAGTAACTATTGCTTGCTATTGCGCATGCATAGACTGCGGTAATCCATAAATATATCCATACACAAATATATAAATATATATATAAATATATATATAAATATATACATACATAAATACAATAAAAATAATGACACTGACTGATTTAAACTGTTTTCATCGAGGCATGTAAACAGGTCAAGTCTGGCAGATATCATTTGTCTTGTATTTATCTTTTGTATTAAGTCACATCATTTATCTGCTGCTTGTGCAAAAGTGTGTCATGTATAATGCGGACATCAGTAACACTTGGTGGCGGACATTACAGACAATTTGAGCCGGTTCGACCTGCAGGTGAAACCGTCCGGCACCAGAACCCACAGCCCCTGTCGTGCACGCGCACAAACTTTCACGCACGCGTGCACGCGTCACTGCGAGCAGCACGTGACGTTTTATTTTATTTTATTTTATTTTATTTTATTTTATTTTATTTTATTTTATTTTATTTTAAGGCAAGCGAGCCCGTAGATATTCAGAGCAAAGCGACCCGGCCCGGTTAACCGGCAGACAGGCCCCGTTATGAGGAGTCTGGGAAGTTCACGGTCCCCGAGAGCCAGAACATTCTCTGCTTTTGACATATTGGTAAAAATCGTCTTGCATCTCGGGTAAATAACTTTAAATGCAACCCCGCCTATTACGCTTATATTCTCAGAGAGTAAATAACCGGGGGTCCGGGGGTCTCCGGAAGAGGGTGAGAAGGTCTATTACAGCTTTGCGAGTCTAACTTTTAAATAGGCTTTTATAGCTTGACGACGCTAATACTTTATAAGCCTGCCCCTTAATTAAATCAATTCATTACAGTAATAATTGATAACGCAGTGCTGTGAGATTTGTTTCTGCTTGTGGCGTGAAGGGTTTGCAAACAAATGTTTCCTCCGTAAAAAAAACCTCCCTCTTATGATATGCAACATTTGCAAATCATAAAGCACAATTAAACAACACTGCACCAGTATTTGCAGAATTTTATGGATCATATTTTATATGCATTACTTAAATGACCGCATAAATACATCTGACTTCCAGAGCAAGCAATTCACAGAAACAAATGTAGGTGTGCGACTGGAATCTAATGGGAAAAGAAAATGTTTACGAGCAAACGCCTCTTAAATGGGAGCTTATTATGGTGACGATTTATAAACCAGAAATAGCAATGACGGACGACACCTGGGTTAAAGTAAGAGTTTGTTCTGAAATGTTTGTCGTAAAATATATTTTCTTACATGTGGTAATGTAAAAGGTGATGGTTATCCTGGTGCGCAATAACGCTGAAGAATTAAAACTGCATTGGTCTGTGTGTACTTGAGCTCGGGTCAGAAATCTCCCTCTGCAGCGGCAGGGCGCAGGGTTCGAGAAGTCGCTTACTGAACGCATGAGACCCACACGACCCCAGTTTCTGTCTAGCCCATCATGGTGCTGCCGACAGGAAAGAAAACAACAATTCAAAAGCAAAACGCCTTGCTTTGATTCGGTGCCTCTTTTCTTGCTTCACCTCATACGAACTCCAAGTTAAAACTAGTTTCCACCGTCTATTTATTTCTAACAAACAAATGCACTTTCCTTAGAGCTTCGTTTTGAAAGACATTCATTTGTAAGAACAGATAATAACATTTCTGATATTTATTCTTTAAACTGGGACTGAGGCGTGCGTTTTCCCCACTGTGCGCACATAAAACACAAAGTGAATTGAACTCCAAACCTCGGGAATATTTTGCATGGATTTCCGTATAACGGAGCACAATGAGAGTTTATTGGAAAACAGCAGAAGGGAAAATTGCTCAGATCAGGGAGTCAGCAGCCTGGAGGGGGCCAAATTATCCACAGACCCGAGCGAAGTACATTTGCTCCGAATTACTCCAGTGAGGAGGGAACAACTTCCCACTAACTGCGTGATGTTCAGTTTCTGCTTGTGTTGTGGAAAAACGCGCATTGAACTTACGGCAACCCGTAATCAAACGCCAAGATTACAGTCCGCCGTTTAAAGTCCCGTTACAAACAACATTTCCCCGTACTGTTCATACCGGAACACGGATTCATAACGGGGTCTGATCACTTGTTGCACACCCAGTATCAACAAATGACATTAAAAAGGCGTATGGTGTAAACGCAAGCAAATCGAAACAATTCAAGGGATTTTTTGCCACGGTCCTGTTCATTTACCTTACTTGCAATTGATTGCAACGCCGACCGTAACATGCCTGCAGTTTGTCGACTCGATTACGACACGCTAAAGTTAAAGTTCGTGCTGCACGCGCAACTTTCGAACCCCGGTTCACCGCGTCCGGCCGCGCGCTGCGGCTCGTACAAACTAAAACTTGCGGAGGTCTGCTGACACGGAGGGTCGAGTGCTGCCTGCAACTGTTTACGAACGAAAAAATGTCTCTGCTTTACTTTACATGCAGCGTACACAAGATGGCAGATTGAAAAGGGCTGAAAAGGAGATGTTGCACCTACCCGTGGCCAGTTTCCTTGCCCTGCCTTTGGACCTCATGATACCCGTCTGTCGGCGTACGTTTGTTGGATTTTTACTCGGATCTTTTCCTCCTTTTTCTTTTTCCTCTGTTCTTTTTCCTCTATGATTCTCAATCCCGGACACACTATCTCTCCAGCATTGTCAGTTTGGACACCTTCGCACATGCGCACACCCCCCGAGCTGCCAGCATCGCCAAAAAAAAGTTTGCAGCGATTTATCACCCGAGTGTTACAGATCTTGTCAGATTGCAATAGCCGGCGAGATCCCTCCCGTGTCGGATCTTCAGAGATCAGCGGGCGCGGGACGGAGCCGTTCGCGACCTCCGGGTGCTGGAGGAACCGGAGACATTAATTATAATGAAGCCGTCTTGCGTCCAGCACGCCCGGTCTTTGTGTTTTAAATGAAGACGCATTAATCTCTGTTCGGGTAAATGACTACCGTCTTCATGACACGTTTATGTTGTTTAATTGAGATTTGACTATATCGTTATGCATTTATGAAACCGGTTTATAAAAAGGGGGAAACGCGTCCGCGTCCCTCCTCCTCCCTCAGTCCGCACCGGGGGCAGCCCGTTTGATTTTTTTTCTTGCGGCGGTGACAATTATTAATCTCTGGAGCTGGGCTTGTTTTTCATGAATTTATGGCGCACAGAGGCTACGTTCACTCCCTGGATAAATGTCCATCCTCTTCAGCCTGAAATTTCAGATGTATAATATCCTGAACTCGTCTTTTTTTAGGAAACAGCCCTATTCTGTACATTAAGTCTTCAGAATTATTCGTGCGTTTAGTTTCGTTGCTAATGTGAAACAAACTGTGATTTTTTTTGGTGCCTTTGGGACGCATTTATGTCGACATAAAACGCATTAAAATTAAATACATCAGACGTGGTTATAGCCCATAAATCACAGCCGTATTAGCCATCCAGCATCTTTCTCATTTAATTTCGGGTGAGAATTTGGAAAGCACGCGGGTCATTAAGTTAATTGCCCATTAATTAGAAGCGCGTGACGTCATTTCGACCTCGTCCACGAACCTTTTAAAGGGTCGCGCTGCTCTCGCTCGCGGTATTGATTATTAGATATTTCTGAAACGGGTCCGATTGATCTGACGTCATTCTGCATCAAAACGAACAGCGCGGGGCAAACATCAGACCCCAATCTGACCCGCTCACAAACGACATAAAATGCACAACAGTGCTTAAAGAATAAAGATGATTTTCTATTGAACATGAAAAGCCACTAATATTTTGCCCCATTATCCACCAACTATTATTAACGACAGTTACATCGTACAATAATTTATTTGTTTGATTTAATAGACAGCCTACAATTTAAAGACGAACCATTTCTTATACATTTCTGAAACCTGCATTTTTTTTTCATTTGGCCTTATTCAGTGTACCAAGAAAACTAAATAAACAGACTTCTCCATTTGACTTCTCCACAATAAATAAATAAAAAACAATTAAACTGAAGCGTGTCAAAACGACAATTTCACTTCACCAAGTTCCCCTGATGACAAACAAACAGAAAGATAGAGAGATGAGAGAAAGCATTGGTTTAAAGGTTGTCAACGTAGCTGCACATATCCTTTATTTCGCCTTGCTCTAGTATAAATGGACACCGTATATATTTTATTATGATAAAATGGTGTGAGGACCGGTCAGGACCCGGCGGGCTGTAATTACTGTAAATGAACTCAGACCAGAATCCTTCAGGAACCGGGTCTGAATGATTAGCTGGTCTTGCGGTTTTAAATGCAACCCCATCAAAAAGACAAGAGTGTGTGATGGCGGAGAGGGGACGTGTTGGATAAAAACATCATTTGTGAGGACTGAAAGTGAAACGTGACCTTTGCGCGAGGTAATCAATCATCTGATCAACAGGGATATTTATCAATCATCCCAACTCAACACGCACGGAGTGAAAGAACAGCAAGACAGAAAGAAAATATCGGTGACTAAAATACAAAGCAATAGAAGCGCACGACATTTTTATAATTAAATGAAAAATAAATAAATCAGGAGTGTGGCAACAACAGTCGAATTCACAAACATCGAAATTCACGTACAAATACTGCAGCAGCTTAATACAAATCATATTAATACATGAATACAAAGACTTCCTTGTTTTAATGCACGAAACAGAAATGAAAGCATGCTGTTAGGAAGAGAAAGAATTAAATTCACTCCATTTCATTTCATCAATATGATTATATTGGCGTCGAGATTATTTAAAGCTGTAAAATCGTAACGCTGGTTGTTTTGGCAGGAGACGCGCACCGGCGCAAGAGCAACAAATAAACAAACAAACAAACAAACAAACAAACAACAAACAAACAGAGTGCAGGCAATGCTGAACCAGAATTGCTTTTGCTTTACGACTGCTGGATCAATCTGTCTGTCTGTCTGTCTGTCTGTCTGTCTGGCTTTGCTCGGTGAGGCTCCACGTCCGACAGCAATAATGTACGACTGCAGTAAAATCACTGCGGTGGAGGATCGCTTTATTAAAACAGCGTCATGAAATCACATCAAGCTCAAGCGGTTTAAAACTGGTCAAGCACGTCAGTTCACGAACGTCCCCACAACGTCGAAACAACGTACTCCAGTTCCCTGAGACGCAAGATATTTGAGTCCCATCCGAAAAGCAAATGCACATTTTATTGCGTTTATATTACGACTTCAGTGCGCTTGAATACGCGTCCATAACGCGTCCATAACGCGTTGCTATGACGTGTCAGCGGACGCTGAACAGCCATCAGATAAACGCACATTATATATATTATATTATTATATATTATAAATATATATTAGCCGCACGACGATTGCGAAAGGAAAATCTCATTAACTTTAACATTAACTTTAACATTAACTGAAAATTATTTTTCAAAATACATATTTTATTTTTTAAAATACATACTATTGAATGTATTTACTATTGAATGTATTGAATGTATTTATTTTTTACTACTGAAGCGCTCGTTTCAATCTCATGCAGACGTCTGACTTCACCTTCTGTGTTGAAATTCATGAATTAAATGTATTGCTTTAATTTCTTATTCATTCATTCATTCATTCAAGCACCATAAACAAGGCAGGACTTCTCGATCTGGTTATGCATACAGTTTAATGTGTAAACATCAACATTTAATATTAAATCTAATGAATGAATGTTTTATTCTCCTTTCACAAAGCTTCAAAGTATACAAGGATCACGTGATTACAAATACTTAAGACATTAAATCCATTGATATAAAAAAATTCAAGGATTATATGTTAATATAAAAAACAATGACTAAATAAACGATAGATAAATATTTTAATATCGCGTATTGAGTGACAGAATAACAGAGGTTCAAGGACTAAAGTACACGACTCTTTAATTGTGGAGCTTTAGTGCCATCTAGTGTTGTTTAAAACACATCCACACTTTAAATTGTGCATTGTTTGTTCATGTTCGTTTATTGCGCTTAAACTATTGTTTAAAAATAATATATAAAATGAGTAAAAGTTAAACCAATACTAAGATTAATAAATCTATGCTACAAACAATGGTAACAACCTTACTGTAAAGTGTAAATACGTCACTTCCGGAAGGACTGGCCAGTCGCAAATAGGTGTAGAGCGCAGACTAGCCAATAGGAAGAGAGAAACACGCTGCGGGGGCGGGCCGAACGAAATCCGGAAGTATTGCACGCAAATCAGGTTCGAATCCCGGTTGGGCCACCAGTACAGTTTTTTAATGTACATACATTAAAGTAATAAACATTTACTACAATGACAATAAAAACAATAATATGGACAAGAAAAGTGTATTTTCCTTACCGATTTCTCTGTGTAAGGTGTGCAATTATTAAAAAGAATTAATAATTACTGATTGTTTATTAAGTAATGATTACGTAATTACTTTGGATGTTGTCACTAGTAGTTTACTTTTAAAATAATATTTATTTTGCAATAATAATATAATAATAATATATACTTTTAATAAGTAATATATCAATATTTAAAATGAAGACACCACACAATATTTTAATGTTTTAAAAAATTGTTTAATATATCTTTAATACAACTTGTCATATACCTATGTAATGTTTTTAAAGAGGCACTGTTAGCTGTTTAAATATGTAAGGTTACAGTTCTTAAGCAGTTCTAAACACTGACGATTAACATCTTCATAATTAGCAACAGATATGCTGTATTTATCTATTACTAAGTGGTTTAAGAGGTATGAAACACAAGATAAAACACAGAGTTATAAAGGCAGTGTAGAGACAATGGTAGAGAGTGCAGGTGAGAGGTATTCTGAGCGAGAGTCGTTTAATCATTCATTCCCTAAGCCCAACAGGATCTAAATAGTTTTTTGTGTGTTTGCTGTTGCTGAGCTGACTGCTGCTTTTCTAGAATTTTCTTTACCATCTTCTCGTAGCTGCTAGTCTCCAGGAGCTTTTCTTGGCTGGTGTTGAGGGAGGCATTTTTGTTCTTGAATTTAGCAAGGTGTTTTATGTACCTGCTTATGTGCTGTTTTGTGGTTGAGTGCAGAAGGCTGTTTGGGTTAGTGCAAGCACTCTTTGCCACAGCAGCATAATCAGCATCCACCTTTTTAAGGAGATCTTTGCTTTTGTTGTGCTTGGCTATGTAATCATCAATGGCTTTTCTCATTGGATCTGTCCATCTCTTGTGGTCCAACACAAAGACTCGACCACCTGTCATAATGGGTCCAGTGTAAGCTACACAGGGTGAAGCACAAAATGACTTAACCACTGTGTATGCATCTTTGTGTGCATATATGAGACAGGTACGTTACACACATTAGTGCCTGTATGAACTGAATTACCAGCATCCAACAGCAACTCTTCAGACCTTTGTTCTTTCAATTTCACAGTACTTTGTGTTGTGGGAAACACTAAGTACACAAACTGATGTGGGAATTAACCAGTGGCTGCAGGTGATGCCAAAAAGTAAAGCAAGTATTGTAATTTAAATAGTTTAACGATAGTTTGATATTCATAAACCGCTTGAACCAGATCATTCTCAACATAACAGACACAATATTAAACATGCAGCCTCCTGGATCACTTACCAAATCTGGGACATTTGGGTGGAGACAAATCCTCCTCCAATCTACGTGTGGCCAATAATATATTGCATCCGTAGAGTTAAGAACAACCATAGAGAAACGATGGGAAAAGTTAAGGGGAGTAACTTTTCGGTAACTTTTCATTTTGAACACAACAGCAACTTTCCATCATCGTAACTGAACCGCACACAAATGAATAAACCGCGCAGTCATCAACCACATTAAACAACGCGTGCTTATAAAATACGCTTTCATTTCATTTAGTCAAAACAGAACAACGTTTTATAGACAACACCAGACACGTTACAAAACTAAATATACCGACAAAACGAAACATACCGACAATCTTACCGAATAACAATCATAATGCATCGCTAGGTGTAGTATCTGCCTCTCGCCACAAGATGGCGACAAACGCCGTGCATTAAACCAACACGTCCCAAATGACCGAGTGCAATCCGATAATCACAAAACAAATAAAAACAAATTCACGTCTGATGATCGCTGATCACCTGCATTACATCTCGGGGTTGTCAATGTAAAGCACAGATAGTTAACACCACCACTCATAGTTGTACAACACCAGAATCAGCTACTCACCTTAGTTATCGTTTTGTAGGAAGGAAGCTGAAATGTAGTTGACGATGCAAACTCCTTTCAGTCATTTTCTGTAATAAACAAATCGATCCATTTTGTGATTTCATTCTGCGTGTAACATCACGGTTCACAGGGACGCAACACCTGCTCGAGGTTCAAACCAACCCACGCTGCGCTATTGAGCATGCGCACTGCACCCGGGACGCTCTTATTAAACTGTCCAGATTATTAAATTAAACCAATCATCACTTTTTATTTCTACAACCACACTAAAAATGAACTTTACATTAGCCTCTGTTAAATCTGACAAAGGGCTATATCTCTGTAAGAAAAGCATGAGCAGTGTTTTGTGTATTTTTGTCTTTTCTCCTCCTCTGACCAACATCAGGTGTCTTACTCTCAGCTGTGGAGATACGGGAGGAAGAGAAGATGTCAAGATTTCCGTTTCCATGGAAACCACGCAGCGGTCCCAGTCTGCTTTTCATTTAATGCTTTCTAGTAAGATAGATTGTCCTGTGAAAATTTGCAATGGTTTCACTATGGTGAAACTAACTTGTAGCTAGGTCTGTGGTTATGAAAATGTAGATTTATACTGCATATACATATGCAACATAATGTGCATTTACATATGCAACATAATGTGCATTTACATATGCAACATAATTTGCATTTACATATGCAACATAATCTGCATATACATATGCAACATAATGTGCATTTACCTATCACAGATATAGTTTATAAGTGTGCTTAGGGACCTATATTTAATAAATACCATAGTTTGTTTTATAGAAAAGCCATTCATGGACGCTGTACTCTTATTAAAACTGTATCCGGCAGACAGAACACAACAGTGTTAAACAACATTGGCGTAGGAGACACAAAGGCAGATGAAATTTCCTCCCGAGATCCACTTACATTGTGATCTTTAGTCCCAAATGATTCCTTCCTGCTCTTCAGTCTCATCTCATTACCCGCACCAATAATTACACGAAACATATTTCTTCTTCCTAAATGAATAGATTCTTTTACTTTAAAGGATGTCCAGCCCTCCGATGGACTGACGGCTCAGAGATAAAAATGTGATAAGGGTTTGTTGGAGACACTGAGAGGCTAAAAGATCAACTGCGAGCAAGAGAAGTATTTAAATGGGTTAGAATAATCTCTCTTTCCCTCTTTCTCTTTTCCTCCCTTTAAATAAAGTGTGTCCATTAAAAAGCAGTTGAGAAAATTCCCTTTGGGATGGTAGACACATATTCCAGTAAT
Source organism: Chromobotia macracanthus (assembly GCA_036877525.1). Taxonomy (NCBI): domain Eukaryota; kingdom Metazoa; phylum Chordata; class Actinopteri; order Cypriniformes; family Botiidae; genus Chromobotia; species Chromobotia macracanthus. The sequence continues at coordinate 2,572,564 of JAZGTH010000075.1, read as the reverse complement.
AGAAATCTGATGCACACATTATAAATTTTTCAGGACACTTCTCTTCTTCCTCTTCCTGAGTCCACAGATGCTTTTGTCAGCATCTTTTTGATTTAGTCAGTGCAAAAGTGAGCCAGAGGACAGGCCCACAAATCCTCCTTTAAACAGGATTAACACTCACAGGCTGTTTCAGGAGCGAATCACTTGTGTGAGATTCCAAAAAGTCCAAACCTGTGTGACTTTTTCTTCTGAGAAACACAAAAGAAGATATTTTTCCAAACCACACTTGTCTCTACACGTATCTGTATTGTTCCTAAAACTGATGTTGAGTTCTGAATTGTGGAACATGATCCTTTAAAAAGTTGAAGTGTGTGTGTGTTATTGCAGGTGTGAGGTCTTTATCTGCTGAGTTTACCCCAGAGACTGAAGACTGTGATCTGTTATCTCTATTCAGCTCCTAATGTCTGCAAATACTGAACACAACAGTCATGTCACTCTGAGCAGGTTAGTTAACTGTGGTCAAGTTTATAGCTGCTACCTGAATAACAACACCTCTGGTTTAATGACATCGAAAGGTAACTCTAGCGCCCCCTTGAGTCCTGAGGTTTATTACCGCTTTAATGCAGGAGCATGTTAGGTAGTTACAACAATACTGCACACATGCAAAGTGGGGGAAGCAGCAGTCAAATGTCTGTGGATTTACACACAACTGCCAAGCATTCATATCTGCATATGCATACTTGTTTAAAGGGGTGTATCATTTTTATATTTAAATACTTTTGGTTTTACGCATATATTTTACTGACTGTTGAGCATTTGGCAGTGCAGTCTAGTTGGCGAGGTCATGCCCTTAAGACAGCATTTTATCTCTCTCTCTCTCTCTCTCTCTCTCTCTCTCTCTCACACACACACACACACACACACACAATCTTCTAGCATGTATGTGTGTCTCTCTCTGTCAGAACCAAGGACAGCTCTCAGGGACTAGCACACTTGGGTAAGAGACACTGTGGTTACATAGAGAGAGAGAGAGAGAGAGAGAGAGAGAGAGAGAAAGCATAACAGAATATCACCAGGGAGATGGAGTGAGTAACCAGCGAGGGTTGAGAAAAGCTGGAGGGAAGGAGATCAGAGAGCCAAAGCAACAGACTGGAGGCAGAGAGAGCAGAGAAAGAGAGAGAGCGAATAGACGAGAAGACAGATGCTACAGATGGTCTCTTTGGCTTCTGCTCGTGACGCCTGAGCTGGGATCAGCGCTGCGTGTGTGTGTGACGCACACGGGGGTGTGTGTGTGTGACGGCAGCCGTGCAGCAGCAGGGGACGGTGGATCAAAGCAATTGTAGGGCATGATGCATTTAGCAGCCTAACGTCACCGTACGCACACTGCAGCCGATTCAACCAGAACACACTCATACTACTCGCATCCACACACAGCCCCCCACACACACACCACGCGTGTGTGGGGACTGCACGGATGAAGCAGCAACCAAACGGTGGTGTGGATCTTTCCAGAACATTGTGCTAGGGGAGGGGACAGCCTTGGTGGCCGTAGACCAGCAGGAGTGGTCGCAGGTGGGGTAGGGTCAGACCACAGACCACCTCAGAAACTGCTGGATTTTCTTCAGACCTCTGGAACACCAAAGATGGAGATCTTCCTCTCTCGCCTCATCCTCCTCTTCCTCACTCCAGCATGTGTTTCCTCTGAGCCTAGTCACTGTCGCCGGGCTTGTGTGTCAGCCGTGTGTGTGAGCCCAAATGTGTCCGCAGTGGGATTTGTTAACGTATGGTATTGAAAAACTCACACAGAACACACCTGGACATCAGCTGTTCTGAGAACAGACACACTGATACTGTAAGTATGAACCTGTTTCTGTGATCATAACCACATGTGTATGTGAGTGTGTCCATCCATCATCCATGTTTATCTACAGATACATTTATTTTTATGCCTTCCATCACTTAATTTTCCTTCTTCTAAATCATTCCACATGAAGGAGAGTGTTAAACTGAGAATCTTCTTAACTCAAGGGTTCGAGGGTTTGGGGATCCTTATCAACAAATTTGAAATTCACCTCTTCATATTTCTGGATTCATTCAGGATTTTGTACAGGATTTACCCAAAACGTTTGATTAAGCAAGCTGGAACATTGTGTTAAATATCAAATTTCAAAGTTCCAAACCATCAGATTTACAAAATGATTCATAGATATTCTTCCCATTGTCATATTCACTCAAAAACCAAGCCCTTTATTGTCATTAGATCCAAAAAACGATAGTTAGATTGAATTCTTCTTCTATACATTGACTCCTGGTTGTGGCTCTACACATGCTGTATTTTATGTGTGTGTTTTGTAAGGTTTCACTGCAGTTGTGATGAACTGGCACTATTAATGTGGTGTAGGGAAACCATGTCTTACAGAGTAATGGAACAAATAATGAAGCTAACTTCACTCGCTGGGAGTCACTGATGTGTGCTGTGGTTTCTTACCACTGACCTATTTTGTGTGTGTGTGTGTACAGTATGGAGAACATGGCACCTTGCCACCCCATTACTCCAAAGAAGAGACCTAGTATTAGATGATACATAGTAGAATATTAGATTATTTAAATACATTTATGCATTTGACAGATGCTTGTATCCAAAGTGACTTACAATGCATTCAAGCTATACATCTGATCAGTGTGTGTTCCCTGGGAACTGAACACACATCTTCTGCACTGCTAACACAATGCACTACCAGCTGAGCTACAGGAACACAATACACAGAAAAACACACACACACACACACACACACACACACACACACACACACACACACACACACACACACACACACACACACACACACACACACACACACACACACACACACACACACACACATAAAGGATGGTAAAGCACCATTATAAATATTATACATCTGCAACAAACACAGTAGAAGAGTTGGGAGCAGAGAGAGGAAATATCATGTTTCATGCTTTGGGCATTACATCACACACACACACAATGGTGGGGATCACGATTGCCAGCAGAGAGCGGAACTAACGCATCCTCAGCACAGAATTAGGTTCCCAGCTTCCTGCATTATGTCAGCGCGCTAGGATACCGTTGCCTGGAAACCCACAGCTCGCTCTCCTCACATTCCGGTGATAAAAGCTGTGTGCTCTGTGTGTATGCGCACACATACGTAAGTATGCAGATGTGTGAGTCTTATTTTCATGTGCAGGTGTGTATGTGGAGAAGTTCAATGTAGGAAAAACAGATGAGGAGGATAGGATTAAGACAGAAAGAGAGAGAGAGAGAGGGAGAGAGAGAGAGAGAGGGATAAGCTGAAATCAGAGTCTATATTAAGACGTTCTGAATAATACAACAGCTGCAGAATTAAACTCAACCAACTATGACATACTCTCTCTCTCTCTCTCTCTCTCAGACACACATACACAAATGACAGAAACAGAACATACAGCGTATTCTGCATCTTAAACTTGCATGTAATCTAGATGACAGGCCGCTCTCAGTGGCTGCTCTGTGTGTGTGTGTGGCCTGGTATTCACTGTTATAGGGACCAAATGTCCCCACAAGTATAGTAATACCAGTCAATTTTGAACTTGTAGGGACTTTTTTTAGGTCCCCATGAGGAAACAAGCTTATAAATCATATAGAATTATCATATTTTAAAAATGTGAAATAGCAGTTTTCTGTGATGGTTAGGTTTAGGGTTAGTATAGGGGGTCAGAATACAGTTGGTACAGTATAGAAACAATTACGTCTACAGAATGTCCCCATAAAATTAAAAACCCAGTGTGTGTATGTGTGTGTGTGTGTTTTAGACATGAAGTCACTTGTTCTCACCCTGCAGTGAATGCTGCTGTCACAGGATAACATATTCCCCTGAGGACACATGCTGTTATGTGTGTGTGTGCTTAATTCCCACCTGAATTTCTAAGGTGAACTGTTGTTTTAATATAAAGAACAAGCTCTCAAGAGGACTGTATGGGCGAGACACCTCTCTCTCTGTCTTTCTCTCTCTCTGTCTATCTCTCTCTCTCTGGCAGTCTCTCTGCTGTACTGAAGGATGGATGCAGGGGAAGACGAGTGCACATGTAGTTTCCTGCAGTACGTGGAGGACAGCGGTCTGAGGGCGTACGATGAGCTGGTCATTCAGAACGCCTCTGACATCGCCCGAGAGAGTGACCGTGTCCGCAACCACACGCACTGGACATACTTACAGGAGAAGAACCAGAAGAAGAGACGCCAGGAGGAGGCCATCAAGAGGTACAGAAACACACAATCACACACACTCACACAAACACACACACATAAACATACACTCACACAGATACACAAACATACACAAAGCAATCACAAAGAGTGTCAGATATATATATATATATATCTGGGCGGGCGGGTGGGCGGTTGGGCAGGTGGATGGATGGGTGGATAGCTAGATGAATAGATAGATAGATGGATAGATATATACTGTATATATATGTGTATGTATGTATGTACGTATGTATGGGGGGTGGAGAGAGAGAGAGATAAATCACTGGTCTTAAACTTATGTTAGATGAGTGTAACAGTGGTTACTGTATGTAATTAGCGTTCATTTTTATTATTTTGATTTAGAAGTGGCTGCATTACAATCCACACCACAAAAAGACCTTTAAGACATGGAATGAGCTGAACAGTGAGGGGGCGGGGACATCATTATCAGTCATGATCATGAATATTAATTAGGAGACGGTCAGTAGTCATTACTGAAAGACTGAAATCGCTGTTGTTACAGCTCTTTGTGTGGCTCACTACAATTTTTCTTTACACAGTGGCCAAAACTCTAAAAATATAACACATGGGGTATAAAATGTAAAAAGTTGTGGTTGGTCTTCACTTTAGCAATGCATTTGACTGTTACTGTCAGATTGTATGTAGGAGTAAAATAGAACGTTAAGCAGAAAATAATGTAGGGTGGGACTTGATGGGATGGTGGATGTCAGCCTGTGATGTCATTGGTCAATATAATGTTTCCCCACCCACGCAGCCTTGATTACATCATCAGAAACTTTTTCCTCTTCAGAATCATGTGATATCACACACTATAACATTACATTTATCAGTAGAGGCGAGCAGGGTCAGTTCTGTTAGCACACGTTGCTCTACTCCCGATTTGTGTGTTCATTCTCCATCCACAGATACAGACACAAGCCCTTTTCCTCTTCTTTTTAAACACTCTTTCTTTTCCTGTAACCTCTCAGTGCCCTCATTTTCTCTCTCTCTGCTCCATCAACCCTGCACTTCCTCACCCTCTAACCCTGTTCTTGAACCCTTGAATCTTTCTGTGCTTTTTAGAAGGAGTCTCTCTTTCATCATTATAATAATGTGCAAGTGGGGTCATCTCTATGAGGGGAGTAGGACACACACACCCATAACCCCCCACACACACAGATTAATAAACGCTGACAGTGGGAGTGGCTACGTCACACCTCCTCAGCCTGGAGAGAAAAAAACATGGTCTGTCGCTATAGAGACGGGGTGCGTTTCTATGGCAACAGTGGGCTTGGTCCTTGTCTCTCTCTCTCTCTAAATTTAGACTGCTCCCCCCTGAGGACAAATGCACACACACTCCCTCAAAACACACAACAAAAGGCAGGTTTGGATGTGTCATTCAAATGCGATCTGTCCTGCACACATACATAGATGCACAGACACAGATACAAACTGAAATAAACGAGTCTGATGACCTTAAAAGGCCTACACAGCACCACAAATCCTGTTACACACACCGCAGATGGATGTCTGGTAATATCTCACCTGAAAATAAAGATCTATAAAAGCAGTATAAGCAATATATTTAATTTCTTAGGGTGTGTGTATAATTAGTAGAGATGCTGTGAACTGTCAGACACAGCTTTACAGAAATAAATAATAATTCTTGTTAAATAAATTGGTTGTTTATAGTTCTGACATGGTTGCCATAGCAGCAGCCGAAGATCTGAAAGTCTCCAATTTAGTCTCCAATGCAAACTGCAGTCAATGGTGTAGTGTACATCACTGCAGCCTTCTGTAAACATCAACAAGAAACGATTATAGACTTACAGACTGGAAGTCTGTGTTCAGATCAATAACAAGTGCATTGACATATCAGTAAAGGTCAGGGAAAGGTCATTCTGATGATAGAGCTGTGCATTAGAAAGACAGAGAGATTGAGACAGAAAAAACAGACAAAAGAGAAACAGTAAGGAAGGATCAGGGGTTAAAAGTTTGAAAACAATCTGTAGCAGAGAGAAAGGACTGAAGGAGGAATGAAGGGATGAGAGACTGACGTATTAGAGGAGGGATGATGGGTGTCAGCTGTTGGCTGGCCAGATGCAGACCTTTATTTACTGATCTCAGATCAATACAAACTAATAAAACACATCAGTATTACACACACACATGGAACACACACATACATATAAAGAACAAACGTACATACACAACACACACACACACACACACACATAAACAGACACACAGAAATGGAGCTTCAGACACACCCACATCTCACAGGAATGCCGGAGCATGTCTCTCTCTTCCACTGAGATCACAGGAAGTCTGTGATGAAAACGCAAGATTTCAGTACAAAACTGTCAGTAATGCCAGTGGATTTGTGTGTGTGATATCTGATGCCCACAGGAGCATGTTAAATCAATGGATCCTCTGTGTGTCTCGGCACACAAACACACACACTGCTAACTGTGAGCATTAAATCCATTAGCTGTGGAAATCCATGCTGTGTTCTGCTAATCACCGTCTTATGGCCTTTAACTTTTCACACACACACACACACTGATACACCACCTCACTACACTGCAGAGAAATACTACCACATATATATGATATGATATATTTGATATATGATATATAAACGTTAAAAAGTTCTTCTAATGTTACTAGAAAGCATTATTGGTGCACTTTTGACACACAGGCTGTTTATAAACGCAGGCAGCCACAGTGTATGCGGTCTTCTAAGATACATATCATATGTGTCTATCACAGAAAAAGGTAATCCCACAATGTGTTGCGACAAGCTCTGTGAAATAAAAAAAGAGATAAGAGTCGTCAACTAGAACTAGTTACAGAAATTATGTCATATTCATCTCCAGAGAATAAAGGAGAAACATGTAGGCTTTTAAGAAAGCAAGGGGATGCTACATCATTCCTCTCTTCAGACCTTCTAAAATAGAAACAGCAGACATGATGGATAGACTTAACAAGAAAACTGGAGATGAAGCATCATGTTGATCTGCATGTTTGCTCATGATTTAGTGCTGGTCCAATTTTTAATTTCCTGTTGTGGACGTGGTTTTATTGTGTCAGCACACCAGTCGGTATACAGCAGGGGTTTCCAACCTCTTTTGGTCTGCACGAGAGAAGCAGCTTTATTTGAAAATGGAAAGATGAGAAGCGTTATAAAGAAAAAGGGTTTTATAAAATATTAGCTACCTGAGCAGGTGTGAAGTGTGAAAGTGAGAGGGAGGAAAAACTGCAGACGATACAAGAAAGACAAGATAGATGACAAGACACATGGCTAAGAGTACGGAGAGAGAGATGAGAGAGAGAGGGAGAGATGAGAGAGAGGGAGAGAGAGAGAGATGAGGGACACTGGTGTGGTGAGGCTGGCAGACAGTGAAACAGACCTTAAACCATTCTTTATGAACCCCCACAGCTCCACACCTTTCACACTGTACACACACTCACAGTGTGTTTGTGTGTGTGTGAGAGAGAGTGTGAGTGAGCATGTCTGTGTGTGTGTTTGTGAGTTAAAGCCAGCACAAGTAAACCCTGTCTGCTCTTTAGCATGATTAGTTTTTCTCAGAGAGAGAGAGAGACAAATGAACATACTGGCCCCTTCACTCTCTGTTTCGCTCTCTATATCTTTATGGCACTTTCTCATGAACAGACAGATGAAACTAACTCAATTTTAATGGGATAGTCAGTGCAGAAATCATCTTAAAATCCAGCCAGATTGCTTAGAATTGAATTACGCAGAACAGACTCTTAGACGAGACCGATTACTGAAGGTATGAGAGGATGAAGAGATGAAAGAGTGGAGAAAGTGAATTATTCTTTCATCCGTAACATTCCTGCGGTTAAAACTGAATATTTTCTCACATCTGGATGGCTAGAAGATGCACAAGCAATCCAATATACAACACGCATTAAGACTTTTATAATGAATTCATCTCTACAGGAATTCTGCATCCAACCAAAGAACAAAGTATGAATCATTTAACAGACATCAGAATATAACCGAAAGATTTGTAACAATCGTATCTGTCTTAGAGCTGTTATTAACCTAGCTAAAGTTTACCACATTTACCAGGAAGTATAAAATATATTATAAAATGCATGGTTTTATTCCAGTCATGCTAAAATATACTATTTAGTAACAGATAATAAATGTTAATTTAGCTACTGTGTATGGAATAGAATAGAGCAGAACAGAGCAGAATACTTTATCATTGCACAGCTATACAACAAAACAGTACAGTACAGTACAGTACAATACAGTAGCCTACAGTATTCAAATTCAGTGCCAGTTCATTTATCAGATACAGCACAATTCAACACACAGCCCAGATTTTCATTTGCATTTGGAGTTTTCAGGTTGTAATTCTCCACAAACAGCCCCCTGCAGGAAACAGCACTCTGTGTTTATGTGCCAGTCCAAATGAATGACTGTAACACAGAATAATAATATCTGTGCTGCTGTGCTGTACTCAGTTTTCACGCCTACTTTATTTTGCTCTTGTCTGGAACCTTCAAGATCCATCAGGAACTTTATTTAAAAGTAGCTGCAGAGTCATGGTGTAGCAGTTAATGCACGTGCCTTGACACATTGAGCTGTGGTGCTCACGTGGGCGACACAGATTCAAGTCTGACTCGTGCTATTAAAAAATGTCAAAAACAAGGTAAAAGAGCATCATGACAAACTAAATTCTTTCTCGTTTCGCAGGATTGGTGAGGACGTGGCTCGTGTAACAGAGGGAGGGGGTTATGCAGGCAAACACTTTCGAATGGGTTTCATGACGATGCCGGCCCCTCAGGACCGCGTTTCTCCACCCTGCGGGCCGGGCTTCACTGTACGCTCACAGTCTCTGCACTCGGTGGGTGGGGCTGAGGAAGAGGGAAGCCCCACCTCCCGAAAACAGCCCCCTCCCAAACCCAGACGAGATCCCAATACCAAACTCAGCACCTCCTCTGAGACGGTCAACACCGGGCTGAGCACTGGGAAGAGCGGAAAGGACACAGAGAAATGGGACGGTAAATATTTGTCCTGCTCTCTCTGTCTTTTACTCTCCATTAAACATCATACAATCATCCTCTACTGAGAGTCTACACTGTAATCTCCTGTAAAACTCAGGCATACCATCACATGCTGAAGAAATGCATCTGTCTCTCTTCTGCACTGCTCCTGTGCTGCATGCAGATTCTCTCTCTGCAGCATGTCTTTCATGCATCTCTCATCCCTCACTCACGGGTCGTTACACACGCTGCGCCTCCTTTTGAGTTCCAGACGCGTCAAGTCCTCTTCCTCTCTGCAGTCCACGTCACACAGAAGAGAAAGACAAGAGAAACACATGCATTCATGTTTAAAACGCTGCTGATTATGTTTTAAACATGAGCACTTGCCATTATACGAACGAGTGCATGCACACACACAGACAACACAATGCAGTGTACGACTTTCAATTTTAAAGGGGCCAATCACCTTATTGGTAAGGGCATTCATTGCTTTATGATAGTCTTGTATCTTCCTTGCCTTAGTGTTGTCTAAAACAAGTGATGGAGCAATTTAATTGACATTTTCACAAAATTTCACAGCAGCTGCCTAAACCTGAATAGACAGACTTAAAGTCACTATTAAATCAAAATATACTTTAACATGTTTCTTAGGACAAGTGACATCAGTTCTTTGTCCCGCTCTGACTGGTCAAACCCACAAACACATTCTCATTGGTCGTCTGCTGTTTGCAGAGTCATGGTAAACAGGGGCAGCTGTTGCCGTGGGCAACATTCTGGGCCTAAGTGTTTTACTGACTGTGACGGCTCCAGACAGAACCATCCAAAACACAGATGATGTCTCGTATAAACAAACACAGGTACAAGGTCCAGAACCAGGAGATGAGACTATATACTACATATACACTGGTCCACACACTCCTAATTTAACCACACATTAGCCTTTCCCGACCCTCTTACTGTACATACTGTACATCTGATAGCACTCAGACAGCAGAGCTATTTCATTGTGCCCTACTCTTGAATTCTCTCATAAGCAACGCTTTACAGTACGCCTACAGCTACCTCAAACACTCAACCTCGATTGACACGCCACTCAGCCTCATTTTACAGCACACAAACCTGAAAACCACCAACCAACATTCTGACTGAAACACTGAACCTCACTTAACTACAGGAATCACTCAGTTATCAGTCAATTAACGTTGAGCATTAAAATATTACAGCTTCATGTTACTGCAGGTTAAACCTCAAGCATACGCAGCCTCACTCTTGAAGACACTAAGAATAAAACATTGAAAATCATTCACCTTTTAAGCAACCTCAAACATACTGCACACAACCTCATTTTACAGCACCAGTAGCGTGATAATGCGTCATTTGTACCAAACACTTCTCTGCTTTTAAACCCTCGCACAAACATTAAAAATCATATAGGAGTCGTGATGTACACATAATGATGTTTGCACACTAAAGCAGAGCGAGACTTCCTCTATAGAATCCCACTGTTTCACTCACTTAGCTCAAGGCTCTGTGGCACCATGGGTAAGATTATTTCTCCAGAAGAGCCTCAGACAGTTAAACATCTCTCTGTCTCTTTGCTTTCTCCTCCTTTTTCCTCAATTCCTCTCTCATTCCTCCTGCAGTCAAACCCTGTTTTCCTCATTATTCATTTATCTCACTCAGTTTCTCATTCGCTTTGTCATTGATGGCCATGCCCATTTTGCGTCACACCATGTTTGTTCTTCCTGTTAATTTTCTGTCTCTAGCCTCATCTCATCTTTACACTTACAAAGCACTGTCGCAGTATTTCAGTGTCATATGATACTTTCATATATATTGTAATATTGAATAATAACCATTATTTGTCTTCCATGGTTTTTACATGTTTTTTTTTTCCAAGAAACTGTGTGTGTGTGTAAAATTGCTGACAGATCATGATCACTCTGTCCTTGTTCTGTCTCTCGTGGGCTGATGTGATCTCTCTCTCTTTTACTGATAGATAAGTAAAATCAGTTTGTCATTTGCTGACTTTTCATCTGTGTCTCACGTAGTTCCATCACACAACTGATGCAAACCCGTCATGTCCTTTACATACACACGCACACACACACACACACACACACACACAGAGGACTGCAGGGTGTCTCAGGAGAGTGACGTAACTACAGCCTCAGTCAGCTTTACAGAAGATTACAAATTTGTATGTATCCCATGATGCCGCAAAACCTTTTCTAGGTCCAGCTGAGGTGATGTACACAGAATACAGACTGTGTGTGTGTGTGAGGGGGGCTGTGGGAACAGCAGGCTTCCACCGAGATTAGTCAGGATGAAATTCATTCATAAAGTTACACTGACCTAGTTTTTATCATCACTCTAGTTTTTTCCCTCCGCCCTGTGTGCGTGTAGAGGATTTTTAATTTTTGCATATGATTTTTCTTTACTGGAACACTTTTAGAATGAGAACCAATAAGAAATGCTTTAAAACTGTTAGAACTCCTGAATGTTTTAAATATTTATTTAATAAACATTTATTTAATAACTAGAGTTTAGACCAGGACATGACACAGGCTGGACTTGAACCCCAAAACCCATTAACTGCTTTGGGTCAAAACCTATGACTAGCCCCCACACCACAGCTCTTATCTACACATGCTTTTTTGATATGTTTTCTGGAATAACAGAACAAATAAATTTACAATGAAAGACAAGCAATAACCAGTTACAGAAACAACCTAAACGATGAAACCATAGAGACGTTTCACAGCTTAACATGGTTGCAGGTGCAGCTGGTTTTGTTTGTTACTCTTGGCAAACTGTGTGCAGATTTATGTTTTTGAGAGACTGAGAAGCGAAGCTCTCATCAGTTGAAAAAGATCTCATTTTAAATGCCCCTTTGACATGGATATGTTTTTGAACACTTCTGTTCAAAATGTGGCTGCCATGATTTTTTCTCTCTTCAAAGTGCCTGCATAGACATCTTTTATGTCTAACTGTGAGAAATCATAGCTTAATATCTCGCTGACATCACTGGTTATTGACTGCACACACACACACACACACACACACACATTATTTCTCAGCACTGGTAGCACAGCCGTGTATAATTAATCCTATCTCAGGCTGTTAAACTTCATTCTCACTATAAAGCCCTTAGAGAAGTGTAGTAACTCACTTTATAACTACACACATTCAGGATTAGTTACTGTACTGAGGCCAGTGGTGGGAAGGGAGAGAGCAGAAAGACTGAAATGTTACGCATCAAACAAATCGTGTGCAGTAATGGGACCAGTACAGCCCGTGTGGCTTTGTGAGTGTGCATGACTCGCATTAAATGTTGGATACATGCTGATTTGGCTCTTCATGCTGAAGAGTTTTTATGGTAATACTGATAAATACTGTCATTTTTAAATAAATATATAATAATAACTTTTATTTATATAATAAAAGTGTCGCTGTAACAAAGTTAAACTTTAAATATAACTGGAGATATAGGCCTCATCAGACATGACAAGGTTTTTTAAAAAAACACTAGTTACAAAGCTAGTATTTATAGTAGCATTTATTGTGACATGCCACGAATGCACATCATATATTTGTATTTCTGCTCTTGCCTACAGCATCTCAATCCCGGCCCTGCAGCGAGGAGTATCGCCGCATGCCTCCACCTAAACCCAAACGTAACCCCAACACACAGCTCAGCACATCCTTTGATGAGTCTTACATCCAGAACCACAGAAGCAAGGTCAAATCTGCCTCTCTGCCACGACGACAGAAAAAGAAGTCGGCGTCCGAGAATCAAAGCCCTGCCCCTGTCAGCGATGAGGAGACAGAGCCCGTTTATATAGAAATGGTGGGGAATATTTTACGTGACTTAAGTCGAATCGCTGGAGCCAATGGTGATGAGGAGGACGACCAGGGAGAAAGCGTATATGAGGAAATGAAATACCCCACCTACGATGACGTAGCATCATCCTTAGACCATGCCCAGTCACGCTGGGAGCAGGGCCCAACTCCTATGGTGCCCGAAGTTGAACTTACACGCCCCACCACGCCACGTGGTTCACTCTGTGACATTCCCGCCCCTTTCCCAAATTTGCTTTCCCATCGCCCCCCACTGCTAGTATTTCCCCCCGCACCTGCTCAGTGTTCCCCTAACTCTGACGAATCTCCTCTCACTCCTCTGGATGTCACCAAACTCCCCATGCTAGAGAACGTTGCATTGGGAAAACCTGGAGCATCTCCAACAACCGCTGACCCCGGACAGCATCTGGAGACACAGCAGGTGTCCGGTAAACACCACCATCACCACCATCATCATAAAAAATCAGCTGACACTAAGGAGCAACAGACGATCACAGCATCAGGCCGTTCGTCCGCACCGCCTCTGCCATCTGCCCTGTACAAAAGCGGTGGCTCGTCCGCAGCGCACGGTTACCCGCGGAGCCACTCCGCCTGCCCGTCACCCGTCAGCATGGGCCGCGCGTTGACTCCGCTCACCCTGAAACGCCCCCCACCGTACGACGTGCTCATGACCGGCACGATCCCTCGCAGTGCGTCTGGAGTTCCGCCTGGATCCCGGGAAAGCGGGCGGCTCTCGAACTCCTCCAGCGCACACGGGGGCTCCATGCAAAATGTGTCCACGGCGTCATGTTCAGGAGGGTCCAGCTCAGGGTCTGGAGGTCGAGGCAGTCGTACACCAACCAGCCCACTGGATGAGCTCAGCAACCTGTTCACCTCTGGACGCAACGTGCTGAAGAAAGGCTCTGGAGGACGAAAAAGCAAGGAGTCAGGAGATGGTAAGTGTTCAAATTTATAGAAAACATCCAAGAATGATTTACCAAATATTGTATTAATCAATGATGAAAATGTTTGACCTGTCTTACAATACTGGCCCCTAATGGAGCTATTTCTGTATTACAGATTTGATACAGACAAATCTGTGAACACGGTGCATGTTATGGAGCTTGTGCAATTTAAAAGCTGAATATACATATCTAATATCTATTAATAGATAAACTATTTAAAACAGCCTCTCCCAAACTGGGGTACACAAACGTTTTTCAATTAAAGGCTAAAATAATATTTAAATCAAGTATATGCATTTCTCACTTGCAAACATGGAGGCGTCGCACCTAATATTCTACATTCTGTAATGTTGGCCAGTTGGCATGTGGTGTTTTACTTTGTGTAACTGTAGTCCATGAGTCCAGAGAGAAGACATGCCCAGAAGGATGTTATTCTTAAGTTGTTCTCGGAACGTTTTACAAACGATCTTCTGTGCTTAACAGGCTTTTCAAGAAAGATGTTGGTTAACCATTTTCACCAGCTTAGTTTTGCTGGTTAAACAGCTGAACATTTCATGCTGGTCTAGCCTGGCAAGAGAATCAAACAAATGTCAGTTTCTAAAGATAATAAAATGATTCGTTTCAATTATTTAGATCCACAGATTTGTAACCAGCTCATTCAGCAGCTCACTGGAATGCTTAAACACAATGTTAACTGGGATGTGTTGAGCTGATTGGTACATCTCTCAGTTATAGCTTTAGTCTCAGAGCAGTTTGATGGCGTTTAAAGAGTGTGTAATCGTCTTGAGAGCTGCAGCTAAGAATGTTTTTCTCCGGTGTTATTTTTTCCCTGTGCGGAGGAGAGACAGCTTACATGTCCCATTTCCACGGTCCACTTCCATCACCCCAGGTGTGTCTGTGTGTGTGTCTGATCTCATATTAAAAACTGAGCGGTCGACCTACGCACAGACTGTTCAACATGCTTACAGAGAGAGAGAGAGAAAATGACCCAGATTTTCCATCCGAACCCCTTCAAATCAAGCCCAGTGTTGTGTAATTGTTTGGGTTAATGTGAACTGCTCTTGGAGGGTTGTGTTGTGAAGGTTGTCTTCTCATGAGCTTTTCAAATCATGGTTAAACTCATGAAATTATTCTGACGCACGTCAGATCGAGTCGTGTTGATTAGATAGGAACCCTCAACACACACATGCAAGACGCAGATGTACTGACATATTTAATGCATGTTTTAATGTTATTCTGTGTGCATATACACACAGACACAAAAACATGCATTTCATCTGCCAAATAAATACTGAAGCCTGTCAGCCTATCAGTCAAAAATAGTTTTCTGCTGCCCAGTCTAGCCATGACAGAGACACACACACGACACGCCGCCTGTCAGTATGTCTTCCACGGATCTGTGACTTGGGCATCATGTCTGACATGTGGAGGTGTGTGAGGTGAACAGGCCTTCAGTATTTGTGTGTCTCCTGACAGGACTGCATGCAGTGTAAAATCTATGAGTTTAAATGTGTGCCTGTCTCAAGCTAAAAACAATGATGAATACAGACATGAGCATCAATACGTATTAAGAATCACTCTCATTCAAAATAAATGTGCTTGTTTCTGTTATGCCCAGACAGTAATGTAGTGTTACACTTATTTAAATTGAATAGTGCCACCCTGCAGAACTGAACAGTTTAACAGATTCTAAAACTGTGTGACCGAGTTACCTATTCTAAACATATTCTGCATTAGTATCTGCTAAAAATGATCCTACACATTTAATATATTTGCTCATCATTATAAGTTTGTCATTATGAGATTGTGCCCAGCTGTGACAGAGAGATCTGATCTGAGCAACACAAATCATCACAGCAGATCAGCTGTGGGATCAGAGAACATGACTGAGAAAGATTTTCATCAGACAGTGAACACTGTGAACTGGCTCCAGTGTTATTCGATGTTCATTCTAAAGCTGTTCATCATATCTTCCTTAATGACATCAATGTTTCTTATTACTTTTGAAGATCTCTGTGACATCACTAATTTCCATGCCTCAGAGTCCTTTATGACATCACTGTTTTCTATTCCTATCAAAACGTCCTAATGACATCACTGTTTTCTGTAATTTCCACGCCTCCTTTATGACATCATTGGTGTCTTTTCAATATCTCTACTGGTAGCAGTTTTAATTTGATCTGAGATGTGACGGAGGTGTGACGTGTTTAATCTGAGGTGTGATGGAGAATGTTGCTGAGAGTGTGTGTGTGTGTGCATTGGCTAGGATGTGTGCATTACATCTGAGGACATGACATCTCTCTCTAACTAGATGAGATGAACTCATAAGTTTCATAAGTTGGCTGTTAGGAGACTTGAACAACAATCTGAGCCCTTGACAACACTGCTGCCAGTACACACCTACATAAATTCCTTCCTCTAATGGACTCACACACAGATGAATGTTTAGGCAGACTATATCCAGATATTGAATGTGCGCATATTCATAAGTATTTATGAGAAATCTGTTGCAGTGCTGCTACCAAGCGCCCAAAGTTAATGACAAAGGAAACTAATTAAATGTCGACTAATGCAGCAGGACATGCAGGCTAATGGAGCTTCAGCACCCGAGATTGTGGGTTACAGAGAGATAAAGAGTGGACAGTAAGGTTTCCAACAATTAATGCACAAACATAAGGTGAAACATTCGCTAACGTTGTTGCAATGCAACATGAACTCAACTGAACCCAAGTAGCTCATGACAATATATTAGTGCATGGCTTCATTCAACACGCACACACACACTGTCGACATACCATGATGTCACCTTCATTTCATACGGCTGTAGGTGTCAGACAGTGTAACTAACCACACGTTAGTTAGTCAGAAACTCCCGCCAGCTGAAATAATTGAAAAGCTTTCATCTGTTAGTAAAGCAATTTCCCTAATGTCTTCAGAACCAATGAAAGACATGATGAATGTGACGACTAATGGAGAGAGAGAGAGATAAAGAGAGAGAGATGGAATGGTAGATAGAAACATAAAGGGATTGACTGAATGAATGTTGAAGGGGTGGGGAAAAACAAACGAATGGAATTGTTTGCCGCAGGTAACCCAGCTAACAGGGAACGTTCTCAAAACGTTGGCTAACATTCTCTTAAAGTTCTCTCAAAGCTATGTAATAAGGTTCATAGAACATTTTTAATGTTTTATATCATATCGAAAACATTATTTTTAAGATGTTAGTGGAACATTTTAGAAACTGTACAGAATATAAAAAATGTGCGTATAATGTTCTTATACGCAAGCAATAACGTTAATACAATGTCTAAAAAACTGGATGTTTTGAACATTCCTATTACATTTTTAAAGTTTTTGTTACTAATAGAAGCGTTAGGGAAACATTCTTATAACCTGCACCCAAGACCCATTCTATATATTTAATAAACATTAAAGGGTTGTATGATGGTGGTTTAACAAGTTACTCTGTCTCTGTAGTGACACCCTGTGGTCATACATTGTACTGCTAATTCTGACCCCTGTTTTTCTCTCTTCTAGGTGAAAGTAAAGAAAGAGCTCTTCGCAGCTCCTCTCCAAAATCACAAGATTGGGAAACGCCCACAGGACAATCATCCATACCCACCGGCACGCCCAGTCGGCTGGGCCGCTCTTCCGTCAGCCCGACCAATATGCTTGGAGGTGGGGCCCTACATCAACACTATCCATATAAAAGAAAATCAAAAGATACCAAATACATAAATAAAATATGAATGTATAAGAACTATCTTGGATGCATGCTCTCTTTTTTTCAGAAACAAAAGCCGCATGTAAACTTGGTCGCTCTGCTTCCACATCTGGAGTTCCCTCCCCTGTGGGAACGCCCCTAAGACATGCCTCCGATTCCTCTGCCCACCAGAGCGGAAGCCCCTCCCAGGTACAACCCCCTCATTCCTCAGAATAAGAGAGAGAGGTCGCATGCTTGTGGAGCTCGATGTCTTTCAGCTATACCTTTAATCTTCATGTGTCTGACTTTTGACCTTCCGGTTGTGTGTTTATCCTGCTCTGTGTGCTGCTCTTGTTTTGGCATCGCTGCTGCGGGTCTGTACCGCTGTGTGTTTGTTCTGTTTGGTTCAGTGCTCACTGTCTGTCTCTGTATTTGCGTATGTGTGCGTGTTCGGCTCAGATCAGCTCCGTCTTCCCATCATGCTCTGATGAGGCTCTCACTTCTGTTTCATCCACTCAGTAGAAGCTGCCCAGAGAGTTTCTGCCAACAGATCCATAATCAGGGTTTTATATCATGGCAGTTTTAGTAGAGATGGTTTAACTGACCTGAATTCAGTGTAGAACCTCCTCAGAGCAGATGTGGACAGCTCTCCTCTCAGACCACAACACGTCTGTCTGTCTCTTCCTGTCACAATGTTACTGACGAGTTTCACAGATGTACAGACATCAAACGACGTGTATATAATGCCATGAAATGAAAAAATAATAGTCTTATCAGATATTATCCTTCTGTGGTAATACCCAGCTAACAATTTCTGTTGTAAGAACATTTCCTGATGTTTCTATTAAGTAACAAAAACTATATTATGTATTACTAAAATGTTATTTTAAATGGTCTTGCAACAGTCAAAATGTCTTTTTTAGACATTGTTTTAACATTATTTTCTTGATTATTAGAACATTATTCAAACATTTTTTTAAATTCTGTAATGTTTCCAAATTATTCCACTAACAACCTAAGAATAATGTTTTAGATATATATGATATATAACATTAATAAAGTTCTACTAACATTACTGCAATAACTTTTTAAAAACATTAGCCAATGTTCTGAAAACGTTGCCTGTTAGCTGTGTATACATTAACCCACAAATGCATCAAACTTATTTGAAAACCAAAGTTGATATAATACCAGAAGATGAACCTCTACACTGTTTGATGTGTGTACAGTGTGTATTTAGATGTGACATATCAGTGTCATCTGTCAGATACTTTCTCCTGTTTGTGTTGCCTTATTGAAACGGGTTTCTAGAGTTATTGTGTAATGTACAGAAATACTGTAAATATTATCCTGTTTTCCATATAAATGCACTTTTACAGAGTCAGTCACACAAACGTATTCTTTAGATCACAACTGACAAACGTTCCTGAAAAAATGTTCCCGAGAAAACGTTCCTGTTTTACAGGGCCACAATAACATGCATAGAAAACAGATTCTCTCACAGTTATACCCTGTATAACAACACTGTTTCCAGAATACAACTGCAGATTATAATAATGCAAATAATGCATTTCATAGTCCTCTTCACTATCACTTTCCAGGATGTTTTTGATTGTTAACTGTAATTTAACTAACCCAAATAAACTCTAAACCGAAGGATAAAACTAACCCAAACAAAACAAAAAACAATAAAACCTTGTTAAAATTATATGTTCTGCACTTCCATGTCCGCTGTCCTTTCTGTGGGTGTCTGACGCTTCTTTACTCAAAAGTGTGTGTGTGTGCATGTCAGATATGTGGTTGTGTTTTCATGTGTGCAAGTTTAAGAGTTTTTGTTGCCCTTTATTTTTTTTTTTTAGATTTGCAAAGGTGCTTTGTCAGTTTATTATGTGTGTGAATAATTAGGATTGATAGATATTGTGTGTGTATGTGTGAGAGAGGGAATTACAGTGTGGTATTAAACATCACATGAATGATTAAACATCTTTAATTATTAAAGAACACTGAGCACTCATCACCTTCACATCGCACAGAGGAGAAACGTGCATATAAGGCATAATTCTCTCAAAAAGAAAACTCTGTTGTCATTTATTCTCTCATGTCATTCCAAACTCATTTGATGGCTTTCATTCTTGCGTGGAACAGAAGAAGAGTTTAATTGTTCTGTAATACATTTTAGAAAAAAATAAGATTGTTTGTATTGGTATTCTTTCTCTTACCCCCCTTGCCACCCTATTATTAGATGCCCCCAATGCCCTGGGCATGTGGGGACAGCACCATGATGGAGATGATCGAGAAGAAACGACACCTGTGCAAGGAGATCAAAGCCAGACAGAGACCTCCAGACAAAGCTCTGTGCAAACAGGACAGCATGCCCATCCTACCCAGCTGGAAGAAGACCAACGGGGGCAAAAAATACGGCCCTCCTCCATATTCCACCCAAACCACTGTATTCTGGGACACTGCTATATAATGACCAGCGGTCTGTAACCATGGAGATGCACAGAACATGGTAAAAAAAAAGTATTATTGAATCTCCATGGTTTCTTAACGCTGTTTATATTTGATATTTTTATATTGAAAGTAACTGTGTTAATATTAAATATGATTAATATAATTAGCAGTTTTATAAAGAGGAACTCTCTGAATGATAAGAAAACTAAGATAATAGTACACTTTTACCCTTAAGATATTTGTCCTCTTTAAAATGATATTTCTATTTATTTTCTATCTTTTTGGGGTGTTTCTATATTTGGCACTCGTCTGTGTGTCTGGGGAGATAATCTATGATGTGTTTGTGCGGTAAATGTGCAGTAACTCCATTGAGAGCTTCATTGTTTTGATGTCTATGCATTTGGTTATTCAGCATGGATGGCATTTTTGTTAATGTTTATTTTATATGGAGAGTTTTTTTAAAATAATATATTTTTGGTGTCTGTATTTTAAATGTTGGATTGTTAGGTGCCAGGCTGTCTTGTGTTTTCTGGGTTGGACTTGAAGGTGATTGGCTAGATTAGGTTGCGGGTTCGATTCGTTGGTCTGGATTGTGTGATTTTAGGGTGTTTTTATAGGTGGTTTATCAGATCAGTTGTGAGCTGTTGGCAGGCGCATTCAGTTGTGAGTCTCAGACTCACAAACACACACTAATATCAGCTGCTTTATGATCTGACATTTGGTGCTGTACTTCTTTTCTGAACGTTCAACTTTAACAGCTGAATGACATGCACATATACATGTGAAGAATGGAACGCACAAGGGCATTTTGCACACATTAAATTCGTTTGCACACACATGAACAGTTAGCTGAGTACCTGAGGGCACATTTTTGACAGAATTAAAGACTGAAATACCAGGCTGTGACCAGGATGAGAGCTTTCATAAATCAATAAACCTCTAATACACACGGTATCCTTTAAGAAGCACTATGCAGACATACTGTCACTTTAAACGCTCATAAATCACTGCGACAAATATCAAGGGCAGGCGTGAGAATATCAGACTGTAAAAGCTTTCTGTAGGGAATACACAAAGGCTGTGCTCTGACAGAAAGGCTCTCAGTTCAACGGCATCAAGGTTATACTCGAAGCTCTTCCTCTGCTTATCATGGTCACTGTCAAAGAACCACACCCGTATACTCAAGTGCACCGAGCTGAGAAACTGCAGAAAGAAATATATGTTGTTTTCATAAGCACTTGCTGTCTGGCAAGCCATGTGTGATCCTAACCTGGCAATAGAGCAGAAGTGTTTCAGTGTGTGAAGTCTGAACTGATTCTGGAAATCATGGGAAATGTGTGATTTGAGTTGCATTCTCACACATTTGTAAATGCACAAAAACAACCTTGTGTGGGTACAAGCATTGTGCTGTTGTGTAGGGTCTGTTGTGTAGGGTCTGTTGTGTAGGGTCTGTTTTTCGGCTTTAGAAACAGTGTTGGTCATTTACGGAAGGGTGAGGAAACTAAACAGGGATAGTTTGAAACAGAGTGCATGTGCATGCCCTTTACAAGCGGACAGAAGCGATGTCAGTGTTTTAGCTGAGTAATAATAATACAGAGTAGCTAATGAACAGTGATCAGGTGTTGTCACTTAGCCATTGGCCGGCTCAGCAGTCAGCCATATGAGGGACCAATGAGGATTTTTTTCCACCAGTTAGCAGTGATATCACAAGCGCTGTTACACTAGTGGACAGTGATTGCCATGGAGACACTGTGCTCTCTAGTTCTTTGCACTGCTATGGGCGGGACTGTGATGTCATGCTACAGCTCTGATTGATGTCTGCTCAGGTGAGATGAAGCCACACCCCCTAAAGGTGGGGCCAGTTGTGTGAAGCCCCTCCCCTAATTGCCATCACTTACCACACTCATAACAACTTGAATTTACATTATGTACGATCACACATTAAATGCACACACCCATGCACAAACACACAGTTATATATATATATAAAGCTGGCATCCAAGTACAAAGCATTGCCTTGGAGACCTGAGTTCACTGTGACTTTAGGGAGGGGCTTAAATGTCAGAGGTATGATGTCACAAAGATTTACAAATGGAAGGTTAATCCTACAACTAGCATCACTAACAAAAGCTACTACAAGAAAACAAACAATGTGTAAGTTTAGAGAACAAATGAAAACCAAAAACAATGAGGATGACTTCACCAGTAGAGGGCAGCAGCAGTGTGGAGTTCTCCACATGCCCTGCATCCCAATTCACATATACTGTGTACTGAAAATATTAGTGAACTTCTCTAGTGGTGAGAAAGTACTCTGAAGTATGTAAAATGGCAGATGAACACTAGATACAACATCAGGCCAAATCATGTCACAGAGCCCTCTGTCTCTTACTGTAAGCGTTCTATTTTGGCTAAATTCATTACCTTCAACTTCATTATATTGTAACTCTTAGAATGAAACATTTGAAATAGATCTGGCATCTTTGGTGAACTTCACCTGAAGAACCTGATGAGGAACTTTATGAATGCCTCCTCTTCTATTAAAAAAGAATTCAATATTACCTACAAAAGCATGCATTACAAATACGTAAGAAAATGTCTGTTATCCAGGCACCTTTGTCTTCCTACTTTCAACATACAGTGATCTGGAATGCATTTATTTTGAGCTTGCATACTATCTAGAACAGATACTTGTGAATTGGGATGCAGCCATAGACACCTAAAATTCCATCATGGATCTTTAAGGTCTTTTTTTACACTTTAAAGACTGAAAATCAAAATGCAAATGTTGAGGTTTCTGAGGGAATTTTCAGCCAGAATCTTTGACTAAAACATTCAGATATTTTTTATTGGGGCTTTAGAACATATGATGGCCCAATAATCTGTAACTATTTCACAGTTAGAGGCAGGCACACATCACTTAACACAGCGATTTCCAAGGGTCAGATACACAGAACCTAAAATGAAGTCAGACATTGTCTAGAGCACTAGTGACAGGTTCTAGAGCACTTGTAATTCAATGCAGTTTTAATGCATTCTCATTCTAATGTACATTATCAAGTGAAATGTTCTAGAATACGGGTTTTGTGGCACACATTGATAATACTTTAAGAGTTTGATCTGTTACTAAGTTCAAAACCGCCATCAGTGTCACAAAATGAAAGAGCCAGTTACTGTACCGGTTCCTCCAGAGAAGTTTGCAGTAATTTTACAGTGTAATTATATTTTACACCTATGAAGGGATCTTCTGATACACAATGTGTTACTTTTCCTAGATGTTGAGAAAAAAAGAATCAACGTATACTCCATACTTCAAAAAAACAATGAAACGTAAAATAAAAAAATAGTGGTTTAGACACAGCAGTAAAACGACACACAAGCTCCTCATTAACACGTATGTTCTTTGCAGTTGTGGGTTTTGCAGTGTGTAAATATTCTCTAGTTAAATCAGTGGACGTGTTTGTTGCACTATGAGTGTGACAGAAGCACAGTGGTGTGTGTGTGTGTGTGTCTTTTGCACACGTGTTGCATTTTTATTTCAGAAGGTTGAAAAAGAGTGAAGCTTGTTTAATGCATCCCTGCCTTTCTTTTAAAGAATTTACAGAGTATGACAGAAATAAAGACAGATGTTTTTGCACAGTGTTGTGTCGTTGGTGCTCAGGTGAGTGTCATATGTTTGCTTGTTCAGGTTGCCTCAAAATAACTGGGTGATGTTCTCTCTGTCTCTCTTTCTATGAGACAGAAGCCAGAGCTTCATCTTTCTCATTATCTTCCTCTTTAGACATGTAAATGAAAGCGGCTGCTCTGTTACGGACACATTCACAGAAATGTAAACTGTATTAAACAAATGCATGCAATCAGTAACGTTTGCCTCTCTGTTTGAAACATAAAACTGCAGGTTACTTTACATGCTTTTCTTTATATACGCTGGAGTCAAAAAAGCCAAACTATAAATATATAAATATATATAGCCAAATTATAAATCATTATTATAAACTTAATGTTGTGAATCAGGGTAAGACAAGGAGACCTCTTTGCTAAGTAACTGATTTTTGTTCATTTTTAACCCAAATTTACGGATTGCAGCTTTAAATGTTGCGAACATTAACCAACATTACCAACATGCACCGCTAGAGGGCAGCGCACATTAATCTCAGATCTGCATGATTCTCAATACAAGCTCATGTTAGACTCATATGAGTGTGTGTGTGTTAATATGTGCAGATCTCTACAGATATGAACACCAGATGTAAGTTACATGGAAAATATCCAGTCAGTGATCAGATCAGAGGTACCAGCGTGAGTGTTTATTTCCCTCTATAGACTGACTGTTTCCACTCTGAATGTGTGTGTGTTGTTACCCCGGGGCAGAAGTCTGCTGTTCACTTTATAAGGCCATTCCTCAGCATACACCTCCACCAGGAGAACCTGTTTATACATTCTCTCTCTCTCTTTTTCCTCACTTTATCTGTTCCCAGCATGTCTGTCTCCATCCCTTTATTCTATTATCCATCCCTCTTTCATTCATCACTCATTGTTTTTACTTCATTGTCCAGACCCCTCCAAATTCCCTAACAACAACCGAAAAAACTGTGAAAGAGAAGAGAGAAAGAGTTGGGGCAACAGGAGACAAGGGCCCGTTTTCCCCTCCAAATGTCTCACTGAACCCACTGACCCTCATACCCGCCCCACACACACACACACACACACACACACACACTAGACTAATCCAGGCATTTATCAGCCCAAATACAGGCACAGATAATCATTCCAGCCCTGTGAGATCACCTCTGTACCACCCCTGTGAGACTGTGTGTGGAGGCATTTCTGTGTTTGTCTTGCCCTCAAACCTCAAACACCACACAGAGGAGGCAGGAAAAGACATGAAGACATGACATCTCTCTGAAACAGTACACAGAGAGTACAGAAGAAAGAAATGACTTAATTCACATACAGCAGAACATATAAATATTAATCAACATCTGTCCCCTTTTACAGTACAAAAGATCAAATTACCTGAGAACCAAAACTGAATAAGCTGCAGTATAAAACAGGTATTTAGAGAGTGTATCTTTAAAAGATGTGTTTCGTTTTGATTTATTTCATAACTGTCAAAGAAAACTGATATATTGGGAAAGAATCATTTGTAATATTTCATTACGTTTAATGTTTATTATGTTTGATTATTTTCAATATATTGATATACATTATTTATATTGAGAAATATTCTGATTTTTTTCTTTATTTTAACCATAATCCTTATTTAAATGTAATATTGGTGATTTTCTACTCATAAATATATTTTATATATAATATTGTATATGTAATGCAAATCATACATTTTTAAGTTGTAGTAGGTTTAGTATGTAAATACACTTTGTGGCCACAATATAGTTACCAACAAAGTCTTTTGGCTGCTGGATGAGGACCTGAAAATGACTTGTGAACAGAAGTCAGTGAGTCTGTAAGAAAGTGTGTACACAAAATGATTGAAAGCACTAAAGAGTTTACTTCCACACAAACAGCTCTCTCTCTCTCTCTCTCTCTCTCTCTCTCTCTCTCTCATAAACACACAGACACTTAAAAACAAAAACACTCCCTGCTGTCAGCCAGAGATCTCAGACCTTTGTAAGTTCTCTGTCATCTGCTGGCGAGCCCTATGCCTCGACATCACATTTTATTAGACAAAGCCAACCCCACACACACACACATGCCACACACACACACTGTTGAATAGTTTCCTGCGCTTTGATCTGTTAGGCTGACAGTGGCACTTGTCCAGGGTCATGAGTGGAAATAATGAGCAGAGAGAGTTCACTCTAGGTGGGGCACCCCCCACCCCATTCACACACACACACATCAGCAGGGTCACACAGGACGATGGGGTCAGACCCACCACACACACACCGACTGAAACGTGCAGCTGACTTCCTGTAAATGAAACTGTGGGCCATGAGGAAACTCATCAAATGCTTCCAGATTTCACACCGAGCCTCACACACACGTTAGATTTCTATGCTTTGTGTGGACTTTCCATAAACATAATGACTTTTATACTGTACAATTTCATTCGTGGAGACTGCTGACTGGTCCCCACAATGTAGGTGTAACTTTTACCATCTTTGTGAGGACATTTAGACACACACACACACACTTCTGTGAGTGCGGCCCCACTATGGACAGCAGGTCTCAGCATTCCACTCTGTTTCCACGACAACCTCCATGTTAAGAACACAGTCCAGCTCTTTACCTGATCACCAGACTGCTGGTGGAGACACTTCCTGTGGCACGTACACCAACCACGTGGACACACACACTCGCACGGTCACTTAAAAACAAACACACACACTACACCACATGTGTAATGCAGTAAACAGACTTCTGCAGAACTGCAGTAAACACTTTCTGAACTGCGGTCCGCCATTCCATGAGCTCTTATAGAAAGAAGTACAGTAGTAATACTAGTGTGTGTCTGTACTCAACCAGCTGAGTTAATGCTCTAGTTTGCTATCTTGACTTAATTAGTAAACCCACATGATGAGAGGGGGAAACAAAATGAACAATCGTATCGTCATATTTATGTACAAAACATGTCCTTTCTGGATTTTCTTTATTAATATTAATAAAAGAAAAACAAAGAATTAGTTTGACTGACACAAACTTCTTGAAAACTATTTTCAGGGTTCTGTAACTGGAGTAACTGGAAACGTGTGTGTGTGTGTGTGTGTGTGTGTGTGTTCCTCTGCTTTTTCACACAGTGCTTCAAACAGAAACACCAATCAAAGACCTGCTGTGCCCATCACCTCTGACCCCTGAACTTTGACATTAATGTGGATGTGTCTCGCTTCAAAGTAGCCACACACTCATCAGGCTGAGAAATTATTATCAGGAGCTAATATTTACAAAGTAACAAAAATTGAATCAAATGTTATTTTGAAAGTTCAAGGAATGTTCAAAACGTCCAGTTTTCTAGAAAGATGTTGTCTAGAAAGACAACACTTTTGATATACATGATATATCACTTCTACTAACATTACAGCACTTTTGTGATGACTTTGAGAGAACTTTTAGAGAACGTTAGCCAACGTTCTGAGAATGTTCACTGTTAGCTGGGATGGTGCGTCACAGAGAAATCAACAATCAAGACAAACTGTCACACAAATGAAAAACGTGCTGCCCTGTTTACTGTACTAAAGGACACATGAAGACAGCAGATATGAGCGAGTGTTTGCAGAGCTGTTTGTGTGTGGGATGATGTCATGGACAGTAGAGACAGAACAGCAGGAGTCATTACACAGCCTGCAACTGACCTACATTCACACACACACTTACATAACACACTGCCTCAGAGCATCCAGCGGCTGTGTGCGTTTGTGTGACAGACGCCAAAGTCTTGTATGTCTGATCATCTGATTTAATTTTTAATATTCGTTTAATATCTCGAACATATGTGAAACTGTTTTTTAAAACTTAGTGTTAAACCTAGTTAACACTATGTTAACACTAGGATGTAAGAATTTAATCAAGATACTAACAATATCAGGCAACAATAAAACAAAAAGCAATTCAATAAATATATTTGCATGTACAAACCAAAAACATTCTTCATTTTCCCATCATCCCCATGACTCTGGCAGGGTTTGATGTTTGTTGTTTGCACTGGCTCTTTCCAGGGCTGCACTAAATGTCTTTCTGTTCTGTCTCGTTCTGATGACATCATCATAATGATGATCATCTGTCTCATGAGCAAAAGAGATTGAGAAGTGCAATTAAACTGAAGAAGCTGGTAGATTCTGTAACTACTAACTGATACTGTAGCTCTCCTCAGGTAGAGTTATCTCCCTGCCACCCGCGTCTGCCTAGCAAAAGCAAATAGAAAACTATAGATCTGCTGTGATATAAGGTGAGGAGCCTTTTGATGCATCCCACCCTAACGTTTCTGTTTTAATAGAAAATACGTATTGCATTTTTGCATGGCCTTTAATTAAAACAACAATAAAAAATATGATAACAACATCAGATATTAATGTTTTAAATATTACTTTCTATGTTGTTAATTAATACAATTTGTATACTAAGGTGTGAGAGATTTATGTAATGAAACTAAACCCATGTCTAATGAAACCGGATAGGTACAGTGTGATTCTAGGTGTGATATACATTTAAAAGCCTTACACATCAGTACATCCACTTATATTTATAACACACACACAGATGTGGAATGTAGCTTGTGATCTGATCAAAGACTTTACACCCTCCCTCAACAACACGCACTACTGTGCTGTATGAGTGTGTGTGTGTCGGTCTGCTTTCTAACATTGTGACCCAGAGAACACAAAAGGTCAGTAGAACTCACCACACCTCACCAAGCTGTTATACAACACAAACACACACACACAAATACGTTTATTACAGTGCGGGTGTATATTCACATCAGAAACTGATAGCTCAAAGGCAGAGGAAAATATCCTAAATGTCACTGTGTGTGTGTGTGTGCATTTATTTGTGAAGGACTCAGACGCAATGTTAAAGTAATATTTAGCCAATGATTCCTCGACAACCATAGTTCCTAGAATTGCATGCAGTGTTACATGCACAAACATCTGACACACTCTTATGTGTGTGTTTGATTTAAACGCCCAGCTGTGAACTGTCTTCTGTGAAATGCATTTTTTTGACATCACATTATAACATCATAATGAGAGGAAGACGACAACACTTGTCGTTTTGTAATGATAAATGACGATACGTGTGTGTCTTAACAAAACTGGGTTATGATTTAAATCCCACATCACAATCCCAGTTATATAACTGACAAACACACACAGCTGAAAACACACAGATCGCGTTTTTATCTCTAATGTTGTAGCCTATTACAGTTTCTCTCTGTCTCTCTTTCTCTCTCCAGTTTCTGTGCACTATTGTGTTGTATTGCCTTAAGGAGATACTGCCTGTGATATGTACTGCTCTCTCTCTCTCTCTCTCTCTTTGTATTTGAGTGAAACCCTTTGCCTTTCTAATGGTGTTAATTCACAGGCCAGTGACACATATAGACACGCTGAACATATCTGCCTACACATTATACCACGATAACCATCGTTTCTGTCAAAATACCTCCCAGCTAACAGAAACCGTTCTCAGAATGTTGGCTATTGTTCTTTAAAAGTTCTCTCAAAAACATTCTTGCAGTAACTTTATTTAACATTATAATATACATCAAAGTTATTCAAAGTTATTCTTAACTTTTTAAAAACATTACAAAATAAAAACAAAATTGAATGTTCTTATAACAAAGCAATAATGTTAATACAGTATCTAAAAAACTTGGTTATTCTTAAGTTGTAAGTGAAACGCTTATAAATGTTACAGAATTTTGAAAAGATGTGTAATTAATGTTCTTACAACCAACCAATAACGTTAATACAATGTCTAAAAACTGGATGTTTTGAATGTTCCTAGAACTCTGAAAAGCATTTAGGAGGTCAGATTTGCCCGAAATGATGAAGGATTTGTACCGTTGCTCCCATCACACACTGCAGGAAAACATTTTCATCTGCATGTTTGCCTTATTTTCCAGAAAAACACATCTGAGCATCCTCATAACAGGACACATTTATTTGTGCAAAATATACCTTGAATTAAGTTTAGTTTTCTTATGCAAGTCTGAGGCACATTTTTAAGTAAAATTCTTTTAATTACTGTAAAGTGTCAGTGTATGAATTAAGCTCGTCTCTGAATAGCTGCAGTGGTCAGCTGGTCATATGCAGACAGCAGTATACATGCATACAAACGGCTGGTTCTGGTTCTTTTCCTCTTTGTCTGGGTTCAGCTGAACCCGTTGTCGAGTCAGATCAGGACACATCTGCTGAGTATTATGGCACTAGACTGCTGTGGGGCCCCGTTATACATCAAACCCACATACTGCATGCATCCATGTACATACACACACCCCCCGCACGCCTTTCCACACTCGTTTTTTGTTCTCTACCTCCCCTCTACCTCCATCTGTCTGCGTTGTTTCTGACACATCTAGTGTGCTGAAGTCTAACTCCATTTTTGTTTATAAAATTCTGTTGTTTAGTCTCGGCTAGTTTTTCCTCTAGTTTCCTCTGGTTTTTTTAATTGAGTAACTTCAGCTCTTTCATCTGGACCTGTTTTACGTCCTGCTATGTGTGTTTCGAGAACTTCTTGAAGGCTCTGAGCAAGACATCTTTGTGAACAGCAGTTCAGAGTAACCAACCGATGCAGAGTTAGTGCATACTAACATATCTGTGTAACACTAATGTTGACCTTGGTGTGACCTCATTTCCCATGTTCACTTAAATTTTTCCCACATGAGTTTTCAGAACATGGTCTGTGATTACCCTCCCAAAGTTGGGAGGGTAAGATATTTCAAAGTATGTTAGAACATTACTCCAAGAACGGTTTTGATAACTTTGAAAGAACATTTAGAGAATGTTAGCCAACGTTCTGAGACCGTTCCCTGTTAGCTGGGTGCCCATGAAACACTAGCAGCCACAAAGCAATATGCTCTAAATCATTCTGAACGCCTGAACAATCCACAACACCTTAAAGCATTGTGACAGCACCAGGTTTTGAAAACCACCATTGACTCTGTATACAGAATAAGAGTATACTCACTAAACCCACAGCCAGTCTTCAGTGCTGAGGTCTCCAACAAGGTCCACTGAGCTGCAAGAGTTTAGCTCCTTTAGGTCCTAATGAATCACACCTGAGGCAGCTGATCAAGGTTAAGACTGCTAGAAACATCCAGTCAGGTGTGTTGGAATAGGCTGGAACTAAATCCAGCTCTGTGGACCTCCAGGAACATGGATTGGAGATCCCTTCTTTAGCATATCAGTGCTGTTTCCATATATAGTTGTGCTTTGTTATGTTTAGCCAATGCATCACTAATCTAAAACAGCCAAAGTGTAATTGAGTTAAAGGGGGAAATCTGAGGACATCACTCAGCAACACAGCGTTCTTATGGAGGACGTTGTCACAGTGTTCAGATCTAATTAAACACAATCAGAGTAAAGTCCCTGCAGCTCAAACACACAGCTTTAGATGTCCACCAGAACTAAACCTCAGATGTCCACGTCCCACATACACTGACCCCATAAACCTATACACAGAGGAAGACGTTTCTTTTGTTTGTCAAGACTTCACTGAGCTAAACCCCACCAAGTGATCAAATGTGACTACATAGGAAACATATACTAGTGGAAACCCACTATTATAGATCTGAACAGATCTGGCCTTAAATGCTGATTAACAGAGCGATCTAAAAGACATGGTCTGCATTCAATCCAGTGTATTTCCCATTTGTACAATGTGAAGAAAGAGGTATATTAAATGAGTCAGACGTCTGAAAACTCTGTATTCACAACACAAGTAATGCACAAACAAAAAAAATATATATTGTGAATTAGGCAAAAATTAGTCAACACAGCAGATTGGAGATGAGAGGTTGAAACATATTAGGGATTTGTGACTGCACCCCAAGTCTAACCCTGTGTGATTACATTTCAATTCACACGTTTTATTTGGAATAACATGCACAATATATAAACAGAAATGTGCATAAAGAAAACTTTGTAAATATAGTCCTGGCTAAAAACTACAAGCTTAACTTTTAGTCGACTGTACCCACAATATAGAACTGCTTGTCCAACGTTTGTCTCTTGTCTCGATCAAAGAACATTCATTCAGACAGGAAGCAGGAAGTAGTGAAAGATAAGCGCTTCTACTTTATTACACATCCAGGTTCCAGAACACACCATTATTGTAAATTGGAGAAATTTTACTGCTCGAAATTTCATTAACAAAACAAACATAATTCACATGTGCATACATCCATTCATCTGTACGTACACTTGTATTGTTTACATGTTTCTATACATTCATTCGCTCCAGATGACCAATCATGTGCTAGCTTTGAGCAGTCCAATACCCACAATAATCAATCAGAAATGTACCTTTATACATTGCATTATATACACTGGAGAACAAGTTTGGTTGAGATGTCGAAGGTTTGGCCACACAATGGTTGGTTGTAAAGGTGATGTCCCGCAGCCTGTGTATCTCAACATTACCGCAGGGTGTTAAACTAACAACTACAACCTATCAAATGACAGGCAACCTTTGCATCCTATCACCTTACAGGAACACCACTGTCACAGCCAATCACAGTTAAGGGAAACATAAATATAAAAGGTTCGCAAAAACGACTCCATTCCGACACAGTGGGGAGGGGAAAAGTCCCTGATGTGCATAATACCTTAAAATCGCTCTTTAAAAAAAAAATGAAGGAAATTCTACAGAACGGTGCCGTTTTCTGGAAAAGTTGGATTACGTTTTATTATAAAGCAAAAATTCCCCACAAAAAGAACTTAAGAACCACAGACACGATCAGAAAGATGTGTCGACAAACAAACAAAAATAAAACACAAACCATGAAATGTTAAATACTTTAACTCTTAAAAGAGAACCAAAACCCAAATTTCTATATTCAATAATTTACAGATTATTCATTGTTTTTCATTTCAGCAGCAAAAATGACATTGAGTTTTTTGCCTTTTTTAAACTCGTCGCTGTGACTTTACGAACAGCACAACGCGGGCTATTTTAAGCAAAAATAAAACAGGAAATAAAATAACTAATAAAATAACAGCCTTAAAGAGTTGAGTAACTTTTACTGGCTTACGAAATGTACCAGCAGGATACTAAAGAAGCGCAGTACTGCTGTCTGTAGTTACAGTACCATACTGAACTGTTACTGGGCTTCTGTTCTGTCTGAAACACTATTGGTGATTTCATTTGATAAGTAATGTTAGTTCAGTCACGAGATTTACACACCTATAAATGTGAATGATTAATAATCTGTGTATTTAGCCCAATCAGAACTGTAAGGCCTCTGATTTACTGATGATGTTCCCGCAATAAAAAGACGCCACCATCGTAATACTGTAAAATGAACTGTGTATTACGGAGTACAAACTAAAATGTTAAATCAACGTTTATCAAACCTGTGTCTGTGAAGAAAAAGCTGTTAACAAAAAAAATAAAAAAATAGCTAAACTAAAAAAAAATAAAGGAATTCAGTACACACATCTTTCAATCTATAAGGGGATGTCACGCGAGCGATATGAAGATGATGAAGGTTTGACAGACATCACATTGTGTTTGACACCATGAGGACGGTTGTTGCTCACAGTGTGCAAACACAGTGTGTGTGCGTGTGTGTGTGTAAACTCTTTCAAAATAAAAGTCCTGAGGTCAAGTCTAGGTGCTTGAGGTCATCTGTACTGGGTCTGTACAAGTGTGTGTTCAGCTGACAGTTGTGTCATGGTATGTAATACCATCTGTGTTTGTAACGTCAGGCTGTACGAAGAAAACTGGTACAACAAAACACTGCTGAGCATTACGCTGTCGTACAAACTCAAGATGGTTGCTTCATAGCACATCCCTGTACCAAAAAACATTTATTTAACGTTTGCTACTAATAATGTACCATCATTTACACATTATTATTTAAAAAATGTTAACATTGCTTGAATAACAACAAGTGCAGTTCCATCGCTTGTACCTCAATGCCGAAAGGTTCTGTAGTACCAATTTTAATGGTAGAAGTCTGTAACAGCTATTGGTTGGACATTGTTAACCAAGTTCTGGTAATGTCTGAGGAAGTATGCACAGTGAAGGCCCGGTTTTGAGGGATCCAGGCTGTGGGAGATCTAGGGGTTAGTGGAATCCAGCATTCATGAGGTCCGGATACGTTATGAGGTTGGTTTTGTCCATATGGTTTATCTTAGAGTCTGGGTGCAGGTATGGTCCAGGTAAATTAGGTTAGTGTAATAAATTTATTGAGGTCCAGTTTTCTGAGGTCCGGCTTGTGTTGAATGCTGAGAGATTTTGTGGCTTTCTACTCGTCATTCTGGAGAAAAAGGATAAGAGACAAAGATTAGATTATACAGGCCACAGATGAACAGGAAACGAAACACAGGCATTATTTAGAGCAGAAACAGACGCTTAATCTGCTTTTTTAGGAACATGTGTCTGTATCTCTGCCTCACACTTGGAAACAAACAAACAAATCCTCCCTTTCATTCATCTGAAAACATCACTCTTTCTTAGACATTTTATATTGTGTTCCCAACTTTTGCTCTGTCCAAATCCCACCTCTAATCCACTCAGACACACACAAACCACTACGAGCTGTTGTCATTATATAACACTCTCCCAGATGGTGATTAACAGACCAGAGTATAGACAGTGCGCATTAACACACACACGCACCTGTTCAGCAAACCGTATAAAGAGGTGCTTCTTAACACTGGGTTTATGGTTGCTTATGACTTCATTACCTACTTGTGTAACGTGTCTAAGTGTGTATTTGTGGCTGTGTTTAAAACCTGGTGTGCTGTCTACATAAACGATGTCTAAAGGCAACCTGGCCTATTTAGCCCAGTGAGTGTATTTGTTTAGACTGCCCTGATTTTGTTTCCAGTCCTTTAACTGAATCTGTCGTGGCTCTGGACGCTGTCATTATGATGATATTTGCGAAAGAGCCATTACAACATGGAGTGACTGACCTGATTTGTTTATCCCATTCAAAACAAACACAAATACTCCTTACTTACGTTGAGTAACCTCCAAAATCAATTCTTCCACCCTTTTCATAACATGCTTTAATTATAGCTCAGTTTCAAAACTTAGTAGGCAACAAGTTTATGTTGCCTTAGTAGGCAACATAAGCGCACTTCCAAAAATTTTAAAACAGCACATATTCTACATGGAAGAAATCCCACAATGCATTGCAATTTCATTTAAGATGTACACAATCAATCAAAATGTCATTTACAATGTCATCGTTTTGTTCTGTACTGAAAAATATTTCCAAAATGTTCTTTACAAATATAAACTTTTATACCAATATGTGTCAATATTTGTGCACTGTTTTCTTTTGCATATGCAAATATTGATGATTAGCTTAAAAACATGCTAATAGAGTCTACCAGAATCAACCATAAGCATTAGTGACAGCGCTTCACGGGAACGGCATGCCAGCGAGTCTTTTGCATCAAACAATCGCTACATGAGCGAGTTATTTGTGTACGTACAACAGAACACCCCTGAGGTCCAACCACAGAGGAAAGCAATAAAAGAAAGACAGCAGGCCCAGTGATGCAGCTGAGAAGAAGAAGGCCCCAGCACGGAGGCCACAGTTATGATGATATCTACTGGAAAGAAGAACTGGGCTTGAGCTCAGAGCTGAAACAATCTTGAAAGAAACCTCATCTATAAATACAGCGCTGTTGCAGTGGAGCAAAGTGCCGTGAGTCTGGCGGAACTGCGAAGAGAACATAAAAGCCCCTCACATCTCCTCTGCTACCCCCAAGTCAGGCATTTTTATAGGTGGGTATTTTTAGGGCCTCTTTCCTCTTTACTTAGAAAACCAAAGAGATGGAGAAAATTGAAGGGAATCAAATTATAAGCTGGACTGTGCAAACACACAGCGTGGGAAAAAAGCAGGAACGCCAATCAAAAAAACTGCTCCTGAAACTCACAACATCCCGGAATGAGGGGGCGGAGCTACTGGTAGTGTGTGCATTACCAGAATTCTTAATGTATAATTATAATGACTGCAATATGAGAGGGAGAGAGAGAGAGAGAGAGAGAGAGAGAGAAACTTTTACCCTAACCCTAAGTGAAGGAGAGAGTAAAAGAGTCAAACAAACAAAGAGTGCAAAGCTTAATACCACAATGATGCTACCGTGTTGTGGGTGGTTGTCAAGGTGTTGCTATGCAGTTGCTTAGGTATTTTAGGTGATGGTTAGCATGTTGCAGGCTTTTAATGACTTAGATTTTAAGGTACAAGTGATTTAAATAGACTTTATACACTGGCACGTATCTAATTTTAGCTTGAGAGGAAGGTTTGGTCAGCGCCTGTAAATACACACAAATTTTACAAGTTACACATGCACGTTCATATGCAATTATTAATAATCCTGTATGCATTACAGCACACTCATCACACACACACACACACTCGCTTCACAGTATAGATTTCCGCTGCTGTAGAGGAGGGATCGGGTTTACTCCACACAGAACCTTAAAAGGCCGCGGGTGACGCTCATCTACTGTCAGATCAATGAGTAAATGTCATTCAGTCAGAGAGCCATGTAACACACATACTACACTCACACACAAACTCACACTCCATGCCAGCACCTGGAAGAGTGAGGACATTTTTAGCCTGCTGAAACTTCTACACACACTCATCTGCACACACTGTAGGAGATTCAGTTACAGATGTGTGCCGCAGTGTGAGCTGTGACTGGACTCCACTGACGTCAGCACACAGGTCATATTCACAGAGAGAGAACATTTAACACTGGTGCCAATTAACACACACACACTCAAAATGATGACCAGGAACTTCCCGACTACCTCACATACGAAGAGCTTCAGGTTCTCACAGTGCTGGGAGAGAAACCAAACACACACACACGGATGGCCACATCTGAGGTTTCCACAGCAGCCCCCAAAGTAACACACCAATGCAGAATAGTCCACATAACTGCAGAACTGATTTCAAAACAAACGAAACAAAACGGGGATTAAATGTTTGTGCTGGACGAACAAAGAAGCTGCTTGTTCTGGAGGCCGGAACAAAAAAGGGGTCTATATCAGTTCTGTGTGTGTGTGATGTGGAAGAGGCAGCGTGTGCCGAATACCATTCCCTTTAGCAAAGGAAAAACTTCCATCTCCCACACACACACACACACACACACACACACACACACACACACACACACACACACACACACACACACACACACCAGATGTTTTGCCTACTTCAGCAAGTCGAGACACACACTCTCTCTTCTCCCTCCTCTCTCCGCTGCGCTCATCCGAGCAGCTGTAAACCGTGAGGAACTCACACTCAAAGGAGATTTTCTCTCTGCCCAACATGGCTGTCAGCATGTCCTCACATACAGACGGGTACATGATACAGACATGAGGTGAAAGCGTTCGGTTTTTCACGTTCTGTTTCTGACTCCCTGCATTCCTCTGGATGCGAGACATTACGTGTCCTTCAAAGATCTTTAAAGTTATCAGAGGAGGCTGGAGGTGACCTAATTCACACGGCTCACAAACGCGCTCTTGTTCCGTCACACTTTGAAAATGGATACGTGTTCTGGTGGAAAGGTTAAGAACGAAAGATATCAGAACACTCATTGTTTGAGACATGATAACACAGTAATACCATGTTGCTGGACATAACAATGGTAGTTTTTTGAAGTACTTTGGAACTATAATGGTATGTGAATATAATACCTTACAGGTTTCAAAAACATTCTTATAACCAAGCAATAACTTTAATACAACGTCTGAAATTGACATTCTGAAGGTTGCTAGAACTTTCCTAAAAACATTTAACGTTTTTGTTACTTAATGGAAATGTTAGGGAAACATTCTTACAACATAATAACCTACTGTTAGCTGGAAATATGATTCAGGACATAGAGAAAAAGAGAAGCAACAAGACAAGAACAGAGGCAAAAAAAGACGAGAGAAATCTACTGTGAATCTATGACTTTTCTTTAGAAGCTCCTGCATTCATGAAGTCCAGAGTAACTCAATGACACACACACACACACACACACACACAC
Organism: Chromobotia macracanthus; assembly: GCA_036877525.1. Taxonomy (NCBI): domain Eukaryota; kingdom Metazoa; phylum Chordata; class Actinopteri; order Cypriniformes; family Botiidae; genus Chromobotia; species Chromobotia macracanthus. The sequence goes on along the minus strand of JAZGTH010000075.1, from coordinate 2,534,662 downwards.
ACACACACACACACACACACACACACACATGACACACACACACACACACAATGTGCTCTTAAGCAAAAGAGGTACAACAACAGAGATCTGGAAAGCACAACACTAAAGCTATTACAGAGGAAAATGAAAGCAGCCTGCTTAAGGCTCTGGCATGCCTGAGCGAACTCCTCTGAGAAACTTTCCACTGATGCGCTGACCTCAGCAACAAGGGCACACACAAAACACACAGAAAAACTTCACAACAAATCCACAACTGGCGGCCTGTACACACACAGTCAGAAAAAGCCAAACAAGCCTCTGAATGTTTTTACGGCTGTGCGGCAGAAGTTATTTACCGCCAGAGAAGCAAAACATAAATGTCAGTCAGTGGGTTCACAGCAGCTTTGTTTGGAGGTCTGCTCTGCTGTCACGGAGAGAATGGTAAGAAGAACAGAGCGAAAGATTTACAGTCATCCGTTAAAAGCAAACAACAACATAAAGAAGAATTCGGAGTCGGAAATACACACGTCACCTAAAACAAGAGTATACACACACAGACTGTGACGTCGTCTTCTGTCACATCTTCCTAAACTCCCTGTCCTTGTATTGGCCTTGACCCAACTCTGACCAGAGAGAGAGAGAGAGAGAGAGAGAGAGAGAGAGAGAGAGAGAGAGAGAGAGAGTGGGTGTGTGGCTGAGGTAAAGTGAGGACAAGAACATAACAGATCCAACTGGGCTGTGAGGATCTCATCCAGACCAACGGAGCAGGGCGGAGTGGAAGAACAGAACCGCTTCTCTCCAACACACACAGATCCGACAAACAGGCACTCAGCACTTTTGCTCAGCTGAAATAAACAAATATAAAAAGCACATGGAAACTAGGGATGGTCAATTCACCTGACAACTAATGTGTCGATTAAGCAAGTTAACCTACATAGTTAAGCGAGGTATTCTCTAGGTAGTGTTCTAATGTTAACAGGTAAGGACAGTTCCTTACCTTACAGTTCTGCAATATTTAACCTCACAAAACTATATTGATATTCTAAAGACAAGAGTTTTTTACTAATTGTGGTCATGTTCATACACAAACTGACTATGGCCTGCATCTTACACCATAGTTCTGGTGTTTTTAAGACACCACGTCAAGTGAGAAAGCTGAAGGCTTCTGCAGCTCTACACATCTGTAACAGAAACACATGTACACATCCTGTCCTGACCCTCACTCCCTCACCCACACACGGGCGGCATGCAGAGGCCGCGCACATCCAGTGCTGTCAAAGAACAAAGCCTGCTGTATTAAATCTATTGATAGAACGTGTTTCATTATAGCCTCACCGGTCCATCCAGACATTGTGATCTCTTAAAAAAGACCACAACGTTCCGGTCAGGAGACTGTACAATTCACCTCCCACTGCCCGAGTATGCAAAACACTTTGTTTTCATGCACCCAGTCCATACAGTCAGTTCAAATGCCTGTCAAGCCATGGTGGAATACCAGCACGGATCATTCTCCGATGAATATAACCCATGGCTCGCAGCCACCAGTTCCATGCCAGGTCTCATGATGGGAGGAGAAACACTCTGATACCTGGCCAAGCTCACTGCATCCTTCAGCTCCGACCCTCATCCGTAAAAGACAGCAACCCTTTACCACTGTGAGTACTCGGTGTGAAATTTCTGACAAACTTGGAGCTGCTTTGAAGAACAGAGGGAAGGATCATGCAGTTCTATCTTGGTATGGCACAAAGTAAAGCTTTGACGTGGTAATGATACAGTAACCATATAGACTTCAACATGAATGATATAAAAGTTACTGAAAGCAATAGTGTGGATTATACAGACCTCATATTTGACATCATTGTAATTAGCTACAGGTGTCCAAAACAACAAGAAACAGAAATATTATTTTCAAATAGCAAACATTGCTTCAGTATCAAAGTTTGTCAGAGTTCTGTTAAAGCTTTAGAAACCATATCAGAAATTAACTCTGTTTAAAGCATCTCTCAAATGTTATTTATCACATATTCATATCTGGTGTGCAAGACGATGCTGAGTGTTAAAGCACAATTAATATCAATGTACACAAGAATTTAACTTAGGAAAGTCTGCTTAAAAATAAAGGCACAAAATGGGAGACCTCTGAAATTTCTAGTTTCTTTTACACAGTCGTCATGAATGAATCCCTTAAACCTTCTTATTTCTCGCTCTTCTCCTGCCGTGTGGCCCTTCCTGCATCTCCACATATCTCCGTCTTTACTTTAACAAGCAACTCAGTAAAACAGCCACAAAGACTGCTGTTACATTCCAACCCTGCAGCTACCCACACACACACACACAATCTCTCTCTCACACACACACACACACACACACAATCTCTCTCTCTCACACACACACACACACAATCTCTCTCTCTCACACACACACACACAATCTCTCTCTGTCTCACACACACACACACACACAATCTCTCTCTCTCACACACACACACACACACACATCTCTCCCCACACACACACACACACACACACACACAAAAAACCTCCCAAAAAAACCTCTCTCCACACACACACACACAATCTCTCTCTCTCACACACACACACACAATCTCTCTCTCTCTCACACACACACACAATCTCTCTCTGTCTCACACACACACACACTCTCTCTCACAACACACAATCTTTCTCACACACACACACACACACATCTCTCTCACACACACACACACACAATCTCTCTCTACACAAAAAACACACACACACCTCCTCTCTCCACACACACACACATCTTTCTCACACACACACAAATCTCTCTCTCTCACACACACACACACACACACACTCCCCCACACACACACACACACACACACAATCTCTCTCTCACACACACACACACACACAAATTCCACACACACACAAAATCTCTCTCTCTCTCTCTCCACACACACACACACACAATCTCTCTCCCACACACACACACACAATCTCTCTCTCACACACACACACACACACAACTCTCTCTCTCACACACACACACACACACTCTCTCCACACACACACACACACAATCTCTCTCTCTCACACACACACACACACAAATCTCTCTCTCACACACACACACACACACACTCTCTCTCACATACACACACACACACAATCTCTCTCTCTCACACACACACACACACATCTCTCACACACACACACACACACACACACACACCCTCCCCACACACACACACACACACACACACCTCCTCTCACACACACACACACACACACACTCCACACACACACACACACACACTCACCTCTCCACACACACACACACACACACACTCCTCACACACACACAATCTCTTTCTCTCACACAACAAACAACACACCCCTCACACACACAAAACTCTCACACACACAACACACACCCCTCTCACAAACACCTCCTTCACACACACACACACACACTCACACACACACACTCACACACACACACACACACACACACACACACACACTCACACACACACACACACTCACCTCTGTGGCTGTGCTAATATTTCCACTAGAAATCTTAAATTGCAGGACTTTCTGTAATCGATTATCAACTAATCAGGTTGTTGTTTTCTTAACTTTTTTTGTGGGTATATATAATTAATTAATTTTTTTAAATAACAAATTTGTGGAGAAATTTAAAAGAAAATTCAGCATTTGATGGAAATGAATTGATCATTAACAACTCCATACATTTAGAAACGATGCCTTGATTCCATCCTGCACAGAGTCTTTAGCTCTGATACAATGAATATTCATAACTCTACTATGATCTCATGCCAAAGCCCCGCCCCCACCATACTCTGCACTTCAAATTTCCTACAAAGGATGAAAGAAAGAGAGGGGTAGACCACAAAGAAAGAAAACGTGGTTAAAATGGAGAGAAAGAGTGGGGGGGTGAGAGAGAGGTGAATGAGGACAAGAAGCCACTCTGTGGGGCGACCTCACCACGGTGGCCTGAGGTGGGCAGGGCTTCAAGTCGTCTCACTCTGACCACACCCACCAAAGAACCCTGTCAACCCGCCCCACCCCACCACTGTCCAATCGGAATGCAGCTTTCTGCAGCCCCCATCGTCTCAGCCCGTGGCCCCTTAATCCACTGTGACAGCAGGAGAAAGCACTGCTGCAATAGCGTTACCATAGTGATGGATGGCACTGGCAGTGAGTTGCATAGGAGTGTGTGATGGGCAAAACATGGGCAAGAGGCAGATAAACCTGGGAGTTTTAGACAGGCACCCTGTCAAAACTAACACCACACAACAAATGCACCAACAAAAACAAAACAAAAGCATGAAACAATGAGGGAACGAGGTGTGCATATAGCAGCAGGATATGACCTTAATACAGCATTTATTGAAACCTAGTAAAACTCGTAGCAGCTTATTTTTTAGAAGAAAACACTGGGGGTTTTGCTAAGACATACACAAACAGACAGACAGGGCTTTCCAGAGTTAAAAAACATTGGTTACGCAACACTAAAGACCCTGTGCTCTCCCTTTTTCTCTCCCCCAAATATCTCAAGTCATGTTTAAAGCAGACACACATAAAGTGACTAATCCAAGCTCAGTAAGCACATGCATACAGACTGGATGGATACAGAAACATGAATGAATCGACTTCTTTTAAACACAAAGAATGTTAGTCAATGTTCTGAGAACGTTCCCTGTTAGCAGGGTAACAGTAACTAATGAAACAATCACAGCTCATAATTCTTTAACAGTTTACATGCTCCGATTCTTTGGTTCCACCCTGAGGACCTACAGTTCCTCTGTGATCTGATTCCAAAGGCAATAAACAGAGGTGAAGAGAAGTACAGCAGTACAGTAACAGCAGTCGCTGTTTCACAGCACGCTAATGAAAGGAGCAGGAGGAGTTCAGATGCATCATGGGATACCCACACTGCTCTGCTGCAACCTGTATCATGCATTCTTCAGAATGGAGAAGAAACATTTTATATTTTCACAACAGGAGAAAAGAAACATCAAGAAGGCCAAAGGGGTGAAAAATTCACACTCCCCAAAGGGCAAATAAACAAACTAAAACAATAAGAACACAAAATCAAGCAGAAACGTGGTGAATGCACAGTACTGGCAGTTCTTTCCTCATGGCTACATGGCTGCTGACTTCTTAAAGCTCTGATTTATATCAAAGACATCCTCAAGAGCTGAGTCACACGCTAAGTAAACTTCCATTTAAAAGGGCACAAAGAAAAAGAAGCTGTAGGCGAGCTGCTTAGTGCCTCACAGATGTGCTGTTTGTTCCTTTTGTCGCATCAGGAACGAGTGTAGACATGCAAACCTTTTCAACATCTATTCACAAGTATGTCCATTTCTCAACCTATAGGGGGTGAGAAATCTAATCCCCCTCAGTCCTCTGCTTAGATCACAAACTGAGATTTTCCATTAAAGGCTCAAAGTGCACACATGAATGGGGGCTATTTTAGAGATAAACACATGATATGCATGGTACCCATTAAATGTTCCAGGCAGGTATGATGATAACACACAGTCAAATGGAAATTTTGCCAACCCAAACTTTATCAGATGCTCCTTTGTTAACCATTTGTCAACAACCACATACTCTCTACTCACACCTGGTCTTACCTTCTCTGTTTGTGAGATTCCCTCTGGTCTCATCCGCTTTCTGGAAGTTTATACTGGCATAGTCACTGACCTCTTCTATACCTTCCACAGCTCCCAATTCAACTGGCCGAGGCTGAAACGCATTCCAGTCTGGAACATTATGCTCCTCATTCTGTATTAGATCCAGATCAATGTAGTTCAAGCCGTTCTGGTCATGATATGTTAATGTTGGAACCGGGCCTGAAGCAGTTTCCCTTCGTCTGTTGATTACCATAGATGGAGGTGCAGGGGATGCGGCCGTGGCGTCAACGGGTCTCAACCACACATTCTCAAAAGAGGTGGAGCTGTGGCGCTTTACATCATCTGACAGACAGGTTGTTGACATGTTTACAGATTTTCGGGTCGTTTCAGAGGCAAAGGTTTCCGAGCTGTGCCTCCGCCTTCCTTGTAGGTCAGCCCGAATCACTTTGGCACACTGGTTCCGCCCAGAAGCAGAGTTTACCCGTGTGAATGCGCTAAGCCCTGTCAAAGGGCCAACCAAAGTTGGTTTTCCAGGTGCCCCACTTAATGTTGAAATGTCATGATTGGGTGATACAGAAAAGGAAGTGGCATCATCATTTGGAAAGGATGCGGTCATGAGCATCATTTGTGTATCAGGATATCTACTGCAGGATGATGTCAACTGCATGCTGATGTAGTCACGCTCTTGTATGCTCTTGCAGGGTAGTGGAGGGGAAGAGGCGGAGTTTGATGGGGTGATGATGGCATAGTCCGAACAGGAAGTGGAGAACTGCATTTCTGGGCTCAGCCGCCTGGCCTGTGACCCGAGCTGCATGTTCATGTACTCAGATGATGAAAGGTCTTGCGGGGGCTCAGGGTCACTTCCTGTAAACACAGGTGGTAGCAACGATGTTAAGCTATCTAAACATGCTTTGTCATTGAACTCAATGTGGACATACTCGCCAGGACTTTTGAGTTCTGGGGGGAAGGGACTCTCACGTGTTCGTGGAAGGGTGCTTGCTTTACTTGCATCCAGCAAAAGCCTTGTTGGACGTGTCGGCCTGCCATTGCCCTCTAACCTTTTGGGTTTGACCACAGGCTGTTGCGAGTTGCCTTGACCACCCAGGCTGTCGCTGCTGGCCGAAGATGAAGATGAGTCTGTGGAAGCCAAACGACTGGAGCCCAGTGACATTCGAAGAGGGCTCTGGTCCTGCTTCTTGTTGCCATGTTTGAAGGAGCGGGGCAAAGAGAAGTAGGCATACATAGGTCTGGGTGGATCCTCAGCGGGGTTGAAAAAGCAGTCTGGTGGTGTACAGGTTGTTGAACAGTTGGCCGGTGACATGTTCATGTAGACTCCACAAGATGACACTTTTCCTTCCATGTTTTCAATAGACAGCTTTGAGTTCACAACATTAGTCCATATTTTGCCATAGTTTGTACCATCTGGAGAGCAGCTGCTGCTTGGTGACATCATCATGTAACCATTAGAGTCAACATGTGAGTGTTGCCGGGGGTTGATTATCTGTTGTGGTGCAGACACACTTTTTGGACTCATGGGCATGTAGTCACCATACTTTAATGTTAGCGTTGCAGGTGTGACACCGGGCAGCATGGGCATGTATCCGTCATCCTTGTGATCTGATTCAGTGTTGGCTTTTGTTCTTGACATATCTAAACTTTCTTCTGGGTATGAGTGTGTAGGCATGAATGAGTTTCTGTACGTTGATGAGGCGGAGCGGCTTCGTGGGTTTGCAGGCATCATTACAGTATATTCATCCAGCGATGCAGGGTAAGATTGTGATGGAGTTTTTTGATGGCACGAAGTTGGTGGTGATGCACCAGATGAATGTGTTCGCTTCCTGAAACATTTCTCCAGCTCAGGTTCCTCCATTTGTGTTGGTGTTTCCCTGGATTGGCTTTGTGATTGGCTATCAGCACCAGGTAGTGAACCAGGCTTAGCCATGCAAATGTAATTGTTAATCTCCTCTTCTCTGGCCGGGGGGGTGTGGCCAAGCGAATCTGGGGTCACACTGCGAAAGGAGCTCCGAAAATCACATGGGCTGGATCCGTATTCATCCGAAGAGATGAAACCACCATCGCTGGGTGACCCAGATACAGAGGCGCTAGAGCGTTGTGGGAAGATGCATTCAGAGGTGGACCCGTGACCGCTGGTGCTGCTGGAAGACAGGCTGATGGGACTGATAGCTGAGGGGGAGCACCGCGAGGTGGGCAGGGGGATCGATCTGCTGTGATTGAGAGGCGGGTGAAGCCTGGATCCGGCTCTGTGCTGCTGTGACTGAGGTCGGCCTGTGATTGGGCTGCTGGGACTCCCATCTGCGGATGCAGGCCGTGACATGGTGCCTTCCCCATCACTGGACGCTCTAACTCTGAATGAATGGCTGTGTTTACCAGGCCTAGCAGGAGATGAGGCTGTCATGCTCTCCGCCCGAGATCGCCTGCCTAAGCCCACTTGACTGGGGGGAGGATTATTGTGATGATGCCTCCTGACAGGAACAGAGATGGGGTTCGAGCAGTTGGAAGATGACTGACTTTTGCTTCGGGGTCTGAACTCCTCGCTCATGGCTTTCATGGCTTCTAATATTGTTTCATGCATGTTCTGAGCCACAACAGAATCATCCACTTGCATCCAAAACTCTCCAGGTCCCGTCACGGCTGACCTCCCAACTTCGACGAAAAAGAAATTTTCAGAGTGACCGCACCTCCTGATGTTCATCAACTGCAGCACCACGGCAGCAACATCTGAGTTGAGCTTCACAAAAATTATGGTTTTACTGGTCAGACACAATCTGTAAACCCCAATCAAGTTCTTGGTTTGACCCAGACCCTTTGGTTTTAAAATAACCTGCCAAACTTCTTTAAAAGCAGGTCCCGGCGTGGTTTCGCCGTAATTATCCTCGCCAGCTCCGCTGCCTGGGGCGCTTTCGTGGACCTTGCCTCTGTTATGAAGCTCCACCAAAGCTTGATACCACGACTCCTGCTCCGTCTCGCTGTCGGCCGCGATGGCAAAGTACTCATCCTTGGTGTAAAGCGCCACAAGATGTTTGTTTTTTGAATCCGCTTTTTTGTTAATATTAAAGCAGCTTTCCAGCAGTATCGACCTTTTGGGGGCCCCAGACTTGTGTCTCCATTTCTTCTCGTTTTCGTAGTACTCCAGTCGGGACGGTCCAGAGGCGCTGGTCGCCCTCAAGACAAAAAACCTTTTGTGCATGCTTTTGGGTTTCCTTAAATAACCCACCTTCTTCACGTCCGAAAAACATCCTTGCTCCTTGGTCGGGCTTGCCATCTTATAAACGCAATAGAGAAATCGCACAAGTCAAAGCGTCACGCATGAAGTCAGAAAACGCGATGGTTGAGATAAATCAGTTTCTGTTTATTAAAACGCATTTCCTCTCACTTTTTAATCGCGTTTTCTTTCTGAGGTAAAACAGTCGCAGTTCATCGATACCTTTACTACACACGCAGGCTTTCAGCAGCGCATTACATTATCACAACCAAGTCGAAATAATCCAGCGGCCGTAGTCAGCCAAGTACCCGAAAAGCACCATAAAGTTCAAGATTGTGGAAAAACATCCTTTATTAGTGTGTGAACCCGAAGTCATTGTGAAAACAAGCGCGTACGAACCCATTCAAGCGCTCGTTCCCAAAAGTGCAAGTAAACAACACGACGCATCCCGTCTGAAATGAGCGTACCGGGTCCGTTTAAAACACAGACCTGAAACTCCTCCGAAAGTCGCCGGGTTTGCTTTTCAAGCGGACCCGTAACTGACTCCAGATCAGGCTCGGCTCTTCTGCTCGCTCGGTCCGGGTGGCCGCAGCCTAGCCTGTGAAGACCGACAAACGGCCCCGCCCCGGCTGTAACCGAGCGCGCTGATTGGCCGGATCTCCTGTCACTCTTCAGAAACGTTTGGGAGGAGGGGCCTCAGAGAGGAGGCGTGTGATTGAGAAGTTTGATTTAATGGCTGACGTGAAGACGCTTGTAGCTCTACTGTTACTCTTACTGTCTGTTTACAGAAGTAATGCACCGAGTAATACGATGGAGATATTTCGCATTGCACCTTGTAATTCGTATTATAAGGGTTTATTGTAGTAATGCATTGCATTGCATCGCAATATGCATTGCATCGCATCGCAATATGCATTGCATCGCATTGCATTATATTATATTGCATTGCATTATGCATTGCACTGCATTGCATTGTAATATGCATACCGTGTCTTATGGTCGCTCTCCAGCTGGTGGAGACTCAGATCATTAACTGAGCAGATTACAGTCTTTACAGGAATAAGAGATTTACCTCTGTGACCTTTAATGCCCTGCGTGCTCCCAGACTACCGTAAAAAAACCTGAAACTAGGAAAGATTTTCACAAAGCAATCGTAACCAGATTGCCCTAATCAACATTTATTTATGGACACATATAAATAACCAAAAAAACTAAACAAAAAATAGGAATAACAGGTTATGCAATAGGATACTACAAATTACATAAGCAATAATACACATATCCTTGAGGGATTCTGGACAAGGTTAATTTATCTCCTATAATATTTTAGATATACAGGTATTTCTGCAAAATATTCACAAAGCTGAGTGAAATGTAAAAACTGCAGCACAGACGGTTTTGTTTGTTATGGCTGTTCATACGATTACATTGATTTGTACACACAGTCTAGATTTAAATTAATTTAATTAATCATTTCATTAATACTACACATAAACCTTTGCTGAGTACATATGAAGTATTTTACTAACTTTTCTGACTGGAGAGGCATGGTTTGTGGTCGCGCCTCTTCTTTCCGCATTCGTTGCGCCATACTGCCACCTGCTGTCAAAATACACGAAAAATGAAAAATGTATTGACGTTATAAACAGTTTTTTATAAATATATTTTTGCATATTTTCTGAAATGGTTCGCCTTGCCTTGTCACATAAGATCGACTGCTTATGTCACAGGAAGTGCCAAAAGTTTCACTACAAATCACACTTATCTGTAACTCTGAAAGACTTAGTTGTAACACTTCCAATCATTTTAATTTTAAATGTTAAACCTCTATGAATTTCTCCACAATTATATAGTATTACACTATGAATACAAACTAGATTAGATTAGAAAACCTTATTGTGAGGAGAAACTCGTTTGCCACCATTGCACATTACAAACACAAATAAACAAATGAACATAATCCATAATCCAAAAATAAGATTCATAACTTATTCATAACCTATATAACTGATTCTCTAACAGAATAAAAGACTTTCTAAATCGCTCTGTAAAACACTGAGGCATTACTAACCTCCCACTAAAGGAACTTTTTAGTCCATTAAAATTTCATGTAGTGGATGACCTTCATAACACCAAACCATTGTCAATTTTGCCCTAATTCTCCATTCCACAATAACCTCAAATCTTATTTGCCATCTTATTTATCCTATTTTTATTATCCACACTGATACTACACCAACAGAGCACTGCATAAAACAAACACTAGCCCAGATTCCCTGACAGAAGACATAAACAAGCTTCCCACTAATGCCAGTCAAACTTCTTCAGGAAGAATAATCTTGATTGTGCCTTCTTAAAAACACTTTTCCTAAAAACGCCTCACTTTTCTTCTTCCAACTTAATTTACTGTCCGAAAACCTCTCTTCTAAAATCCAAATCATTACTTTGATTAATCAGACCCACAAGAGGTCATCTGAAAACCTCTGTAGACAAGATGTCTGGGTATACCTATAGTCAGAAGTATATAGCGTAAATACAAAAGATGATAAAACTGTACCGTGTGGAGCTCATGTTTTAGTTAATATCATATCAGACCTAACAAACTGGAGTCGACATGAGATAATCCTGAATCAACATAATGGCTGTGCTATGTAATTTAAAATATAACAATCTGGTTGAATTTTATTAAAAGCACTTGAAAGAACAATTATAAAGTATACCATCATCTACTCCCATACCTTTTCTATATGTAAATTACACACACCTTCAAATGACCAAGTTTGATCTTTTCAAAATCCTTTCATAACATTTCATTATTCAGCTCCTGCTTCATAATCACTCAATGGCCTGTAGTCACGTCCAGGCTTCCTACTTCACCCATACAAACAATACACTGCAATTATTTATTGTTATTTACATACCATGAGCAATAACTGCATGGTTTACCTGCAGCAAATCCGGTTTGAACCCGGAGTCAGACAGGATACATAACATCCAGTGTGAACGTGTTTCCAGCAGTCATCTTAATGCGGTTTCATTTGGAGTCGATTAAAATATCGCTTTGATCTAAATGTGGATTTGGATACAGATTATAAATGGACGGACTTTTCAATGCGACCATGTTTTAATAAATACGCAGTCGCTGATCTAGTGTCAGCGTTTCTCCTTCCGCTAGATTCGCTTCTCACGGGGAGGGAAAACTGATCCTAGAACAGCAGCTGTCGGCTGTTTCTGTCACTTTACCCTGTAGTGGGTCAAAAAAAACATTAAGATGAGTTTCCGAAAAACTTCTAGAATAAACAGCGAACTTCCGCGTTGGCGTTCACGTGACCATCGACACGCACGACGTCACTTCCGTGTTTACAACCGCGTGACGTAAGACGATGAAATGAAAGTAAAACCTGACGTGTCGATATAAGAGAGAATGTGTGACCCAGAACAGTTATGACGTAATATTAGGATCAAGAAAACGCCTTTAACGCGCTGATGGGGAGGTTCAAGTCTGTTCAGATCTGATGGTGACTGATGCACATTGTCTCTAGGAGCGACACTATTGTCTGATCACAGGTGGACTCAGTCACAGTAATATTATATTTAATACATTTATTAATCACAGATGCACAGCATTACCCTCGACAGATGCGACAGTCACGTTAGTTGTGCATAACAGCACACTTTTGTGAAGCTTTCATTGCAAAATGTCCCATTTGTGATCATGTTGAAGTTTCATGAAGGACTCCAGTGTTAGGAGAATGAATATTGTAAAGTTCACATAGTCCTGTTATTTCATCTTTGTTTGAATGTTTCAGATACATTGAAGACATGAGGTTGAATTGTGTTGTGTTTGTGTTTAACACACACTGTGTGTGTATGTACTTCCAGGCACTGATTTCCAGTGTGTATGAAGAAGTGGTTTGGTGTTTTTTTAATAGCAGTCTGCTGTGTTTCAGATGCGTAACAGACAGAGGGGATTGAACCTCGGGCTGCTCCTGCTGGCCTCACAGGTGTTTCAGCTGGGTATAGACAACATCCCACCTGTTACTCTGGCAACACTGGGCCTCAACGTCTACTTATTCCTGTTTCCTCTCAAACCCCTGTTACAGGTACATGTTAAGATACTGCAACTAAGCCCTTATTCAGTACAGATGTACAATAAGAATCTAAAGTTTGTAAGGCCTGAATAAATTTAAAGTGCTTGCAAGGTCAAAACATTCATTACTCACCCAACCTATTTCTGTGTTTCTGTAGACATGTCTGAGTGTTCAGGAGGCGTACTGGTACAGAGACTGGACTCGCTTGCTCCTGTCTCCGTTTCACCACGTTGATGACATGCACCTGTACTTCAACATGGCCTCCCTCCTTTGGAAGGGCATCAAGCTGGAGGGAAAACTGGGAGGGGCTTGGTTCGCATACCTGCTGTCCGTCTTCTCTCTGCTCACCGGATTGGTCTACCTTCTCCTGGAGGTGGGACTGACACAGATGACAGAAGATTCAGTGTATAGTTTGCAGTGTGCGGTCGGGTTCTCCGGTGAGTGTTTGTGTGTTTGCATCAGTGTAGAACCTCACGGGCAGAAGTGAGTTTTTCTGTAGCGTTGTCATGTGCTGCTGAAACAGACGTTTGTTTGTGATTTGTTCCAGGCGTTCTGTTTGGCCTGAAGGTGGTGAATAATCATTATTATCCAGGAGGGGTCACGTACATTATGGGGCTGCCTGTGTCCAGTCGCTACGCCTGCTGGGTGGAGTTGATCCTCATCCATATCATGAACCCGGGGTAGGCATGAAACGCGTGTAAATGCAAATACAAAAACATGTATAGCACATACAGTTAAAGTACTCATACACTGCACAATGTATGACACAATTTCATCCCTTTAACACACATTCTTATGTTTAAAGCACCTCATTTGTTGGACACCTGTCTGGCATTCTGGTTGGACTGCTGTACACATGTGGACCCCTGAAAAGGCTCATGAAAACGTGTGCAGGTAAACACAACATTGTGTGTGTGATTGATGTCTTATGTTAACATGCTTGTTTAAAGCTGCAATCTGTAACCCTTTTTTGGTTAAAATAAACAAAAATCAGTTACTGATAAATACATCTTACCTGACAGATTCACAGCGGTAAGTTTATAATAAATGTCTGTCTGTTAACAGAAAGACAATCCAGCTACTATATCACAGAGTTTGTAGCTTGTACTTACAGCAGTTGCTTAGAATTTAAATGTCATCCATGAGTAAACTGCAATTTGATGTCTCAAACAGAGATGGCGACAGAGAGGCAAATGTTATGGACTGCAACTTTAAAAACACTGGTTTTAGTAACAAATTCTTCCAGCGACATAAACAGATTTTTGATGTCCTTTCAGACTTTGTGACATCAAATGGCAATTATGGAAGGCGGCAGACATTTAATTCATCAGGTAAACAATCACAAGTCTTACATAATACACAAAGGTTTTTTTTCCAAAGCATTTAAGGGTATTCACCGGACTGTTCTCATGGTAATACAAAACATCTGGCAACCTGTGTTCACAGGGTACAGTGGTTATGGAAGGCCACATCCTCCAAACTCCTATTATGGTCAGCAGTCATTTTATCCCGGACACTATAGTGCCCCCTACAGGGACCCATACAGCACACACATGCCCTCTGCCCCGCCCCAGCACCCTTACACAGCTGGACTGTCAGAGGAGGAGCAGTATGAAGCTGCCATCAGAGCCAGTCTGAGAAACAGTGGTATGTGTTCTGCGTTACAAAGGGCAGAGAAAGAATTGAGAAAATTTGAACAGTCTGTGTGTGTCGGATGTTGCTTCCTACTGACCACATGACAAAACACGTCAAAAAGCTGGTCTGATACCTGTACTTACTATTACTGTCTCTAAAGCTGCAGTTTTAATGTGTCATGTTTGGTTTGTTTTACAGGAGCCTCTATGCAATCTAGATCATCACATGTCCACTCTGACCCAATCACTGAAGAGATCCGCTGGCGTCGACTTCAAAGATTTAACAGTTGAGGGCCTAAATAATGTGTGACGAACACTGCTCGATTGTTTACAAGACAGCCAATTAGAAGAAGCTGAGATGATTCGTCCACTGCTGATTGGTTGTAGCACAAGACAGTCTTTGTGAAGTCACTGGTACATACTCATTGTTGACATGTGGGATGTTTGAAAGGATGTCCTGTATTTCTGTTTGCTCATGAAGTTAGCAAAGGACGTAACAGAATAGTTGCACTTTTATTTGTTGCAATTTATTTAAAAATACTGGTCTTAACATACATGTATGGTGTATGGTTTTAGACTCCTGATGCCTTTTCTCATACAGTATGTTGAATGTGTAATATGATAACCATCAGTCTGCCAAAACGTCTTACTAGTCATTGATTTCACATTCTTTCTTTTTGTTTGAATGTAATGGTTCGTAATGGTTCAAAGTATCGTATACTTTTGTCCATAATAAAAATTATTTTTGTAAACAAACAAAAAGTGTTTTTGGCATGTTGTTGCTCAATGATTTTGCTTTTGTTAAAAGGTAAACAGGTGTTTCACATCCGGTACTATATTGTGTAACGCTGTATTGACCAATCGGCAAAATGACCAAACAAATATCATGTTGATCATGTTGATAATTCCTGTAGCTTAACTGAGAAACATTCCTCAAATACAATGCTTTGGATAAATAATATACATATACACACAAAATATGATAAATTCATTTTTAATAACTGACTGTTAGGATCTGGTTGAAGTAAATGCATATATTATTTTTTATACAGTCCACAGACAATTTCAGTAGGAATGCAGGTATCCACTTTGAGAAATGTGTTAGTGTGAGTGACAACAGAGAATGTGCTCATCTTTAATCTGCTGCACTTATAAAACAAGTATTTAAATACCAGCGTATTCAAGTTGATTCAAGTGGTTTTAGGTTCAAATCTCAGCAGTGAATAGTAAATAGTATATGATTTTCCCCATGTTATTGCATATTGCAAATCTTTAATTAGACATTTAATATACAGTAAAAATGTAACCTGACCATTAAATGTAAAAATTGGACAAAAACTTGTTTTAACAATTTTTGTTTGTGCTTATCACTCTTCACACCCACATGGTGTAACAGTACAGTACCTCAGACGTGTCCAAACATCTTTCTAACCGGCTGTCAGCATTATTAAAATCAGACACAATTAAAAAACTCCTGTTTAGTTCCTCCAAAAATAGCACCAAAATAATCTAAAATAACATTTTCTAACAAAATAAATACTTTTGACATTTAATACAAATATAAAGTGAAGCTGATTTCTTTAACAGTGCAATCATATTTACATGTAAATGAATATATGTTCAAAACAAAGACTGGTTTAGGACTACCTTCACACATTGTGAGAATGGACAGATACTGAGTGTTAGTTTGGTTTTAATGGCTTGAGTTCATTTAGACAGCAAAACCCTAGAGTTTAAACAAACATACAAACAAAAGTTAAACAAACCAGGGAAGTTTATCCAGTGTTCGACAGTGATAAAATATTAAAATATTCACAAACAAAACGGTTAAATATGAGGTTGTTTTTAAAAATCAGTCTAAAATCAACCCCATACACAATCATACCTCCTCTAATAAAATCTTTACCTTCTCCATAGAGATACCCAGCTAACAGGGAACGTTCTCAGAACATTGGCTAATGTTCTCTCAAAGTTCTCTCAGTTATGAAAATGTTCTTGCAGTAACATTAGCAGTATGTTTTTGAATTAAAAAAACGTTTTGAATGTTCCTAGAGCTATCAAAGTAACATTTTTAACGTTTTTGTCACTTAATGTAAACGTTAGGGAAACATTCTTTCAACCTAAATTGCTAGTTAGGTACATTTCCTTGTTTAAATACCTGAGGCAATGGCTGAAAACCTAAAATGTTTATTGGTGCATGTAGAATTGCTGTAAACCATTCAGTTGAGCTCACCAGATAACAGCAGGCTAGTTATCAAGCTGAAGCATTAAAATGAAGCAAAATTTCACCAACAGTGATGGGTTAATTTTTTAACCAATGAAACCACTTGACACCTACAAAGGTGTTCACACTGACTGCAATTCAGTCTCTCTGTTGGTAATGCTGAAAGAAATGTCATGTCAAAGGAAAAGGGCCACAGAATTAAACTATCATTACGAGATTGTGCAAATCTTTTGATGTAGCTGACGCAAAACCAGGAGAAAAATCAAAACCGGTGTATAGAAATCTGTGCAAATGATTTTGTTGGTTTTCCCAGCACCACATGTGAAACAAAAAACTTTTGATTCTGCTGTATGGGGACAGATTCAGTTCAGATGAAAAACATCCAGTTCACAGCCTGCAGGACACAAACCGGGTCCATGTCTTCCTCTCAAAAACAGCCTCTTAAACACGTGACCTCCTGATGTGCATTCTCAGAGCAGTTGTCTAGAAATCCAGTGACGTGTCCTTCATGCAGACGCTGCACTGACTGACACTACGGCGTTTCTCTTCTTCACTGTTCAGTACAGTACTGTGACGGGTTGAATTGAAACCCTCGCCGCTCACTTTAATCAGCCAGAAGCTGTAGATAGTGGCAAAGTAACGACACGTGCCACGCGGACCCTGACACTCCACAAACGGCTGACTGCGAAAGTCCTGCAGGCAACTTCCTGTTGATGTCAGAGGCTGGCCCCCTCCCTCGTCCCCGGATCCTGTGTGCTGGAATACATGGATGACATCACATCATGTGATAATTTCAGAAATTAAAGAAACATCACACAAGCTCAGTGGAACAATATAACAAACAGCTTTGTGCATATCCACAAACACCACGCATGAGTTATGATCCAAACCTAAGTGAGCTGTCTTCTGTCTGCATGAGCAGCTACACTCTTATAAATAAAGGTTCTTTTTAAAAGGTTCTTCACAGTGATACTATAGAAGAACCATTTTGGTTCCTTAAAAAAAGCATTCAGTCAAAGGTTCTTAAAAGAATTATTTCTTTTTTAGAAAGAACCTTAGAAGAAGTCTAAAGAATCTTTTTTTCCACTACTAAAAACGTCTTGTGAAACAGAAAGGTTCTATGGATGTTAAAGGTTCTTTATGAAACCATACAGCCAAACATGGTTCTTCTATGGCATCATAAAGCACTCTGTTAAGCACTCTGTACTTTCTAAGGCAACATTCTTTAAAAGAGACTGATCAAAAATCACTGATAGTTGAGATGTCTGAAAAATCACACCCGTCTCTGTGACAGCAAAAGAGAGGAGGGTGCATGTTTTTTAATCACAAACTCTGTTAGTTATATTGTATGTTGTTTTGTACAGTGTACAAACATTTTCAATTAATTGCATGTTAATGTGGTCATTTTGATATTCTCACTTCTTTTTGGCACCATCATGGATGAAAATGTATACTGAGCTTGTTGCAATGCATTGTGAGATTACCCCATATATAAAGGATGCATGCAATGGCCCATTCTGGCCAGGAGGTCCCCTAAAAGGCAACATAATCATGCTGTCTACCATCAGAACAGCTTTGCATTGTGAGCTGGTCTATGATGCCAAAAATATAGGTACGATGCTTACTAGAGTTTGGAACAGAGCCGTTCTTCTGGCCTGCTTACCATGAGGAATGAATATCCCGTCCAGAGAGTTCTCCATAGGGGTGGACATTGTGGTGCTAAAGCATCTTGACTGTGTATTGCGATGGCTGATGATGGGGCTTCACACACCACACACCTGCTGATGTGTGGCTGAATATCTGGCCCCTCCAGAGGCATCATGGGAATGGAGGCCGTGGTAGACAGCCAATAGGATTTGTCATTGCGGCTCGCGTAGTCACAAGTGTCCATATTACAGCAGGAGAATGGCATTGTGCTGAACGTACGCACACATGAACCTGCCTGACCTGATGAGGAGACACAGTATTTCTGTAGCATCATTAAATGACCTGTACAACAGGACCCAGTAGGAATTGTACACTATGGAGTGCATGTTAACCTCATACCCAGGTCTTGTGTGTGTGCCCTCTCTTGACCCTCCAGATACAGCAGGCTGTATCCCTCCCACAACATTGTCAGGCCGTAAGGACACGTGGGCACAATTTCAGACTGGCTGTGCACCACCAACAGGAATCCAGAGGCGACCTCTTCAACTTCACCAGGAGGACCCCGATCACCGGCAGGTCCTCGGGGTCCTTGTGAAGGACAAATCGCATGGATGAATAATTCAATAAATGTGTTGATATCATATCAATATGGACAAAAGCTAAATGTACTGAATAATTGTTGTAAATGGAGAACTAGATTAGGTCTGTTCTATGCACACACCCTGATTGCCCGATGGTCCTCTCAGCCCAGGGTCTCCGACACTTCCAGGCTCTCCTTTCAATCCCTTTGGCCCGGATAGTCCCCGAGATCCTCGAGCTCCAACCAGCCCATTTAAACCTAAGCAGAACCAGGTTCAAACCATTAAAATCATTCAAAAGGTGTCACAATGAGCACTGATGTACAGTGACAAAACTCCACAGTGGTATTTAACGGTACAATGTATTATGTCTTAACGGTAAAACATAATAACGGCATAATAAATCTCACTCTCTCTCTCAGTGAGCAGTATGCACGTACCTTTTGGGCCCTCTCTGCCACTTGGTCCAGACAGACCCTTGATACCGACCAGGCCAGGGGGGCCACGAGGACCAGTTGCACCCTGTGGAGGAGCACAGGAGGGGCTACAAGCTTTGACAGTTCCAGGGTCACCTTTCTGACCTACAAATGTACAAAGAAAGAGATTGAAGAGAAAGACTGATTGATTTGTAAGATGGTGGAGACAGAGTTGAATGTATGGTTTGATGGCCCCGCCCACCTGGCACTCCCCTCTCTCCCTTTGCACCACAGGGTCCCTGGGAACCACAGTCACCCGTAGGGCCAGGGCAACCTGGAAGGCCCATAAGTCCACACTCTCCTCTTTCACCTGTGCAATATTAATATATATATATATATATATATATATATATATATATATATATATATATATATATATATATATATATATATATATATATATATATATATATATATATATAAACATGACCTGTATATATGAGCTCCTGACAGTGCATGTTACTACACTTAAGTTTGCATTGGTATATGAGATGTTTTTAAATGTAACAATAAATCATAAATAAAAAAATCATTAGCTCCCACCTTTTGGCCCTTCTCGGCCCTGATATCCTGGGAGCCCATTGGGGCCAGAGCATCCTTTATCTCCTTTACAGCCCGGTGACCCAGGAGCCCCTGTGTCACCTTCATCACCACTAACTGGGAACACGCTGCCTGGTTCTCCCATCTCTCCCACAGGCCCTGGAACAGAAAAACAAATAATGTAATGTAACACATTTGTTCATTACATTTGGGAATGATCACACACACCTGGTGGTCCATCTGGTCCTGGGTATCCCGGCTCTCCACACTGTCCAGTTTTAGGATCTTTACATTTTTCACCAGGAAAACCACGAGGGCCCATTAAACCAGGTTCTCCTATAGAGACAAGATAGGAAAAAATTATTTACCACATTTGTCTGTGGTTTTGATAGATTAATTTGTGATTAATATTTTGTGACTGATAACTAACTCTGTCCTCTCCAACACAGTAGACACAGTACGTGTTGCTGTTGCATCATTTTAACATTTGCATTTAAATTGCAAATATTTCATTACACTACTGCAGACAAGAATAATTTCCGTATAGCAGCTTTGAGAAAATGTACTTTACTATGTAAGATGCTATGCAAATAAAATTGAACTGAACAGTAGACGTTTACTGTTACCAGCAACCAACTTATTTGTAGGGCTCTTACAAGCATAAAATGGACTTTTACATGCACTGGCAGAATAGTCATCAGTAAAGACGCTGGAGTCTACGAGTACCTTGGATCCCCCACTGTCCTTTAGGACCCGGGACACCTGCTAGTGATGTGCCTGTCAGCCCCGGATCTCCTCGAATACCTTTGTCTCCCATCAGCCCTGGAGCTCCAACCTCACCCTTTAAACTCAACCCTGAATAAAAGAAAAGATACAAGTGTGGGATAACAACAGATCATTTAAAGCTGACAGCATTACACAATAACAGCAAGTATCTCATTCACTATTAAGCAGCCAGACAGACACAGGCACTCTGCAGCGATCTCTCACCTCGTGACCCCATTTCACCCTTGAGCCCCCTCAGTCCATCCAGTCCATGCAGCCCTGGGGGTCCCGGGGGCCCTGCAAGTGAACAACAAATTTATTTATCGTATTGGTGAAAGTATGACTTTTTCAAATCTCTTTTTTCTCTTAATTTCTCAGATTTATTTAATTGGTTAAAGTGTATGATTTCTCCATACACTTGCATTATATCCTTTCTTAATTTCTTAAATTAGTAAAAGTACATGATGCTTCTAGTTTTAAATTACAAGCATTAATAGTTTGCATTCACACCTCGAAGGCCACTGCTTCCTGTCTTTCCTTTAGGACCTGGTGCACCAGGTGGTCCCAGGGGGCCTTCTGGACCACACCTTCCACACTGACCTGGGGGCCCAACAACACCTGAAAAGCAGACACCATTCAAGTAAGTATTTTGATACATACACTTTCTTATCCACAGTTAAGAATTCTGCTTCGTTTAACTCTTTGTTTAATATTGGACATTGTACCTGGGGATCCACACAGGCCTGTATTTCCAGGTGGTCCAGGTGAACCACAGGGCCCTTTTGGCCCTTGAGAGCCCAGGTCACCAATGTCTCCCTTGTCACCAGGTGGTGCTGTGGAGGAGAAAAGGGAGCGTTTATTTCACTCAGACCCAAATTATTATTGTATGTATTAATAAAAATGAAATATTAATACATCTGAAGATTTACTTCTGAACTCTTTACAGAAATGAAAAAAAGGTAAAAGGAACAAAAACAAACAAACAGACAAACACAATTCTGACAATTCTGAAAACAATAACAAACTAAACAAACCCAAACTGATGTTACAGTAAAAGAAAACATGAGGGCAATGGGGTGAAGTATATCAGGTAAACATGAAGAACTTCACACCTGACAAGCCATTTTCTCCAGGTGGCCCTCTCACACCTGTTCGCCCTGGCTCACAGATTGAGTCTCCTTTATCACCTGTTTAAGATAGTACATGGAGGTGTTGCCCAAGACAATGCAAATTAAATTAATATATATATTGCATATACATTACAATACATATTAATATAATTATGTATCGCAGACTTGTGTACCCCCCACTGTCCACAAATATCTGAAGGCCCCTCCCACTCACAATTTCTATCCAATAAAATATTCTACAGCTTGGCATAAATAGAAAATAGATTCATTATAGCAAACACTAAGAAATATCTTGATTTGAATTCTTTTAGCTTATTTCAATGCTTGTTTTATTTTAAATAATTTAAAGTCAAGTCTATGTAAGCGTTATATGCGGGCAGGTTTCAGTGAAAACAAATGAAGACTCAAAAGAATGAAGGTGGTTTTGAACATATACAGATTGAGTGAATAAAGGGCAGGTCAGATCAGTATTGTACCCTTTGATCCATCACATCCAGGAAAACCAGGAGTTCCAGGCAGCCCAGTCAATCCAGAGTCACCCTGCAAACATTACACAATGTTTATTAACGAATTTCCAGATCTGTCACTTCTTATCAGTCCTTTTAATGTACAGTGTCTATTTCTGAATCCACCCGAAGGCACCAACAACAAATTCAAATAATTAACTGGAAAGAATAAATTGAGTGGATTTATTTAAAACAACATCATGTACTCACTGGTTCACCGATCTGCCCAGGACATCCCACAATGCCTGCTGGCCCACGCTGCCCACGTTTTCCAGGTTCACCGGGCTGTCCAGGGGCACCTTTTCCTCCACAACTTCCACTTTCAAACCCAGGAGGTCCGTTAAGGCCCGAAGACCCTGGTTGTCCAGGAGGACCTGGTTCTCCTTTATCACCTGAGAAATAAGAGGTAGACACCTAAAGCTCTTTTATGGTTTTATGGCTGTATGGCTTTTCTGTGGCTCTTCTAAAATTACATAATCAACTTCACATTTAAACATGTAACTAAGGAAAATAAATTAAGAAGCCCAGCTCATTTGATCAGATTTAGATGCATGCATTTTTTTTACAAGTGTAATGGACTTAATTATTTTACCCCTGTCCCCAGAGCAACCACATTCTCCATGAGGTCCAGACGGCCCCACCTGGCCTTTCACTTGATTTCTAATGGTGTCCCCTGGAGGTCCTGGAGGCCCTGTACATCCTGCAATAAACAGAAAATATTCCATACTGTACACAGTGAAGTTCACAACACATGTATTTAACACCTTTAACTGCCTTCATATGACATAAGATCTGAGTAAAACCCTGACAATATAGTATTGTAAAGTGTTTTAAAATACCTTTCTGGCCCTTGCATCCAGTTGGTCCCGGGAGACCTGGATGTCCATCCAGCCCCTTTATGCCTTTTGGTCCTGGGGCCCCTGGGGGGCCAGTCTGTCCTAGGTTGCCAACACAGCCAGTTTGTCCAGGTAAACCAGGCAAACCTGATGTGAAAATGTCAACTGAATCACATGGCCCAGTGACATCATCATTGTTTTAAAGTCTAAACAGTGTCTAGAACTTTGTGATCTTACCCTTTGATCCATTTCCTCCAGGACACCCGTTCTCTCCTATGAGCCCTGGAGGCCCCTGAAGTCCAGGGAACCCTTGAGGACCTGGCTTACCAGGTTTACCAGGGAGTCCTTTAGCTCCTGTGCATGTGAATCCTAATTCCCCAGGTGACCCCTTCTCTCCAGGATCACCTAACACACACATGCACACGCAGAACACAGAGACATGACTTTATTACCCATCTTAAGCTGAATCCTTTTTTCTTAAACTAACTTAAACCCCTTTTACATTTATACAGTAGCTTTTTAAAATGGTTTCTTAGTGAGATGCACTGTTTTCTTTAAGTTTCTTAGGTTTGATACTAAAACTTAATACTGATGAAATACTTCTCAAATACCAACAATGCTAAATACTGACACTTGTCTGTGTGGATGAAGCACTGCACAATTTTAAAGTACATTTAATTCCTTTACGAGTAATACAGCTAATTCTGTACTTTCTACTGACCTCTCCTGCCAGAGCAGCCAGGTGGTCCCGTCTGGCCAGGTGGCCCCGGGTCTCCATTATCACACCGGTCTGGTCTGTTGCCTGGGAAACCAGGTGGTCCCATTTTACCATCTACCCCCTTTTGTCCTTTTTCACCAGGTAGTCCAGGAATACCACATGGACCTGCAGAAATACATTTCAATGTCAAACTAACAGAATCAAATTTTGTAAACATCTACAGTTCCTAAAAAAGGCCAAAAATACCAACATTTGCCTAAACTCTACTGTTTTAAGCAAGGCATTATCCAATTCTTAATATGTTTGTGGTACCTTCTAATCCAATTGGTCCAGGAGGTCCAGGGACACCTTTGGGACCCTGTCCTCCCAACAGCCCAGGGAGCCCCTTTAGTCCAGGGGCCCCAGCCACTGAGTCTCCAAAAGGCCCTTTCAGACCCTTAGGTCCCCGGTTGCCGGGCGTACCTGGTGAGCCCTTAAAACTGTTACCGCCAGGGCCAGCGTCACCTGGATCTCCGAGTGGTCCATCTGGACCTGCATTAGATAGGGCAGGAATATTAATTTAATAACATTTTCCAACTGGATATATTTTCATGCATGTTACAAATAATTACATTTAATAAAAATCAAAAAGATTTTACTTTACGTTAACGTTTACCTTTGAAACCAGTCGGTCCACAACACCCAGGATCACCTCTCTCACCCTTAAGACCCTTTGGCCCATCTTGCCCTCTGAATCCTGGATCTCCAGGACTTCCTTTATCACCTGAAGAAATAAAACATATAAACGCTTTGGTCGTAACGTCTTGCCTATGATTGCTGTGACATTTTAAATATTTTACCCTGAAAACCAAGCATTCCTTTGCAACCAGGGGCTCCAGGTTTGGCATCATTACAGGGTTTACTATCACCTATCAAAAGAACCAACAGTAAGTATCCTTGGCATTTTTCCACACATACCTCTACTCATTTTTAATATACTGCTACATCAACCATACCATTTCTCTGTTGTAGCGGATAATATTGTTTTCCAGCAGTACCGAATTGTAAGAATGCTGAGAATTAGTTCACATACAATTTAAATCTGAACACAAGATTCTGACCCTTACCTCGGGTTCCTTTAGAACCAGGGGGCCCTGCTTGACCTTGGGGCCCAGGGTCTCCTTGTTGGCCCCGTTGCCCAACTGCCCCCATCATACATGGACCAGGAGGACCAGTTCGACCTGTGATGCCTTTTGCACCATTCAACCCTTGACAACCTCTTTCACCCGGAAAACCAACAAGACAATCTCCCTGGAATAACAAATGTTTCATGACTAAGTGAAGAAATACTTGAAATTGTTTAATAGTACACAACATTGCTTTTAAACCATTTGGCAAACAACACAAACAATTCTTTCCAACTGACTGGCAGATAGCTATGTCAGCCACTCGAAGATGCAATGGGCTCAACTGTTAACATTTTAATTGCTTCGTTTTTTTATTTGTTCAGTGCAAACGACAGTAAAACTAATGCATTCAGAAGAACAGATAACTACATTTTAAAATTTTCTAAAAAATAAATTATTGCCAACATAATGCTAGGATGTTTTGGGCATGTTTGTTTACATCCACAACTCAAGTCTGAGGGGTGGCAATAGTTATACATACCTTAGCAAGTACCTCAAATGAACACAAACGCCTCTATGGCCCAGATTAATGTGCTACCAACTCACTCTGCAAACTACTACACCATAAACCTCAGGATGAGGTTAACAATGACCCGCTAATTCACTAAGAACATTCAATGTGATGTCAACCTCTCCATGTGTTATCAGCTGCAGTAAATACAGTCTGTTCTCTAAAGTCACTGAATAAGCCAAAGGAACACATGGTGACTGACCGGATGTCCAGGATCTCCAGGAGTGCCTGTTTTCCCATCAGCCCCTTTCTTCCCATTACATCCTGGCACTCCAAATGGCCCAAGAAATCCTCTGTCTCCTTTTTCCCCTTCAAACATCATGCACAACAGTGATAGGTAGAATAAAATAAATCAATTTCCAATCCACAAAAAATGGAGTAAAAAAACGCAAATGTGCTTCACCCTTTGTTTTTAACACCACAACATCGCCTTTCTCTCCTTTAATTCCTCGGGGACCTTTGCAGCCAGTGGGACCCTGTGAAACAGGACATTACACAAACCGAATCTTAAGATACACAGAAATACAGGCAATGCACATACTGTACATGTTTGTGGGTTTACATACTGGTAAACCATTTGCTCCTCGCTCTCCAACAGGACCAATGTTACCAGTCAGACCCGGGAACCCTTTTGCCCACGGTCACCAGGATCACCTGGACATCCTGGAGGGCCAGGCTTACCCAGCTGATCACCCGGGGGCTCACAAGCACACGCCCCATTAGGACCTGAAAGAACACAGAGGACCATAGGCACGTGCTTCTAATTGGAGATGCTTTGCTGCTCCCTGATGGACACCAATCACACTACACACAGTCTTTTGAATGAGGAGAAAAATAATCAGCACCATGGCCAGCACTAACCAAGACACTTGGGAAGCCTCTGCTGATATTCTGAAGTATGTTGGTAACCAAACAACAGTGGCACCCATTGACTTCCATTGTATGGACACAAAAACACTGAGACTTTTCTCAAAATATCTTCTTTTGTGTTCCACAAAAGAGAAAAAGTCATACAGGTTTGGAATGACCCGAGGTCATTTTTTACAAATACTTCATACCAATACAATAAATGAATGCAAACATTCTCATATCATCCTGTGGGCTATGTTTGACATCCCTGAACTACAAGATACAGTCCTGATATACTATATATAAACCTTATTTAGGTTAATGGTTGCCACTTTGGCTGCATTTACCAATCAGCATCGGATCAGAATCTGTTTATATAACACATTCATAGAGTTTCATGTCCATGTATCAGAACACACCTCTCCTCCCCTGAGCACCTGGTAATCCACAAGCTCCTCTCTCTCCAGGCAGCCCAGATTCTCCTCGCTCACCATTAACACAGTAATATTCTGAAACACAGAAAAACAGTCTCAGCACCACTTACTCAATTTATAACATGAAGAAAATGATCCTTTTTTTTTAGAACAATGTCATAACTTCCTGAGTCACATTTGTATACGTATTTATAATGTTTGTCCACTTTGTTAAACACAGTAAGCTGCTGGATAATATGTTTGTAACATGTGACTGGTAAAAGTCGTGCTCACCACAACCTGTTGACTCGACACACATGGGGAGACAAAAAAGATGACATCACAACAGGTGGACAATGACATCACAGAAGCAGACAAACAGAAAACAATGACATGCTTTAAAAAACACACAGTGACTCCATTAATAAGCACACGCGTGCATAATCAATAATGACAACAAAATAGGACACAGGTTGGTGAATCTATACTAACAGGCAAAAGGATTTACTAGTACTACTAATGATAAACCAACATTAACAACAACCAGAGACAAACAGTTGTTATAAATAATATGAAAAATGACAGTCTTTTCCATTGGTAATCAATGGTTCAGTCTCTTGTACATACACAAATGCACAATTTTTTACAGGTATGTACTAAAGCTATGCAGGGACTCATACTACGTCCTGACCACAGTAAAAGCAAAAAATAATCACAACCAATCAGAACAAATTTGATGTTTACTAAATAGATAGCTGGAGCTAGATTTATGACCAATGAGATTTCACTGTGGGTGAGGTTACCCATTGTGACACAGCAGAACCTAAAGCTCATCATACTACTCACCAGGAGGGCCAGGACTTCCCTGTTTTCCTTTAGGTCCTGGAGAACCACGTTTTCCAGGTTCCCCTGTGAGGAAAGTGTCACTGTCACAATGTCACTTTTACTTCCAAATGGTTTCAAATATGTAATAAAAACAAATGAACAGCTCACTTTTCTCTGTCTTTTGTAAAAAAAAAAAGAAAATGTAAAAACACAGCTATATACTTTACATATTTAAAATGTTATACATTTGGTGTGTTGGATGCACTCACCTGGAGTCTCAGAACAGGCTCTTCCTGGGTTTCCCTTTTCTCCTTTAAGTCCACTGAGGCCCTGGAGACCACAGTCACCCTTCGCACCTAACAACAGAGAGGGACCCGAGAAACAGACATGATTTATGTCTATGAATATACAAATATATATATATATATATAACCTGTCACCAGGTGATCCGGCTGGACCAGGAAGACCTGGATCTCCATTTGGTCCTGGAATACAAAACAAAACATCAGAAATTACATACAGAAAATACACAGTTCTACAATTCAGAACCCAGATTACAAACAAGAACCTGTGACCTAAACCATTTACAGTTCATTGCTGCTGTAATTCAAACACTTCACCTTGTTGATTGTTGTTACAGTACTTCAGGTTTCCTTTAGGTCCAGGTTCACCTGGAAATCCCTGCCACACATTTACAGTAACACAATGACTCTACACTGCAGGAATAACCCACTGAATGACTTTCATGTGTAAGTAACTTGGCAAGATTCTATAAGAGGTTAATTTAAGAGAAAATAAGAGTCTGACCTTCAGTCCTGATTTGCCATACTGTCCAGGGGGACCAGTTTCTCCATGTCGCCCCTAAACCAAAAACATAAAAACGAAGTTAAAAACATTCACATGTGAACACTGTCTTGTGAACTATGAAACCCCAAAACATATTAATACAAAAAAGGGATATTAGCATCATTGTTGGCATTTTTTGTTGGCATGTAACATATGTAAAAAAGTGAACACTACAAATGCAGAACAAGTATATACACAACTGCGCATGATTGTAATTGAAAAATACATTAATGCATTTTTTCAACCCACATATGCACACACACAAACTAAAATGTACCTTACATCCTTTAAAACCTGTTCGACCAGGATACCCAGGCAGACCCTGTGATCATTTAAAAAACTTTATTACCATCCAACTATTACCTGTATCAGCTAAATCATCTACATGAAGAATTATGATTGGATATTTGGATTGTTATGATTGGTTTGTTACAGTATTCGGTTTGGACATATAAACTGGTGAAAGTTCTTACTCTGGGTCCCAAGAAACCAGTCACACCTCTATCTCCTTTCTCTCCCAGAGGACCAACACAACCCTGAGATACAGACACAGATGAGTAAACAGTGTCATACATGCCAATTAAAAGTTCATTACAGCTAATACAAACACACACACAAACATGCTAATACTCACATCTGGCCCAGGTTGTCCACAAAATCCTCTTTCCCCCTTACTTCCCTACAGCCAAACAATTACAAAGAAGATAACAACATCATTACGATTTTTGCTTGCAAAATTTCACCTAAATAATCATATATGGACATCAGTGAAATGAACAACTGAGATATAACTGTACAAATCCATTATTCTTCTCAGAATAGTACACTAAAATCCACCAATCAATTATAAGGCTTTTGAAGCTAATGTAAGGACGTACTATCACCATCACCTGGTAAATGAAAGCAGTGCTAATGACAGAAAGCAGTGAGAGTTTTGACCTTGTGTCCTTTGATGCAGTCGTCTGGGTTGGGCTCCACTAGCTCAAAGAGACCTGGATCACCTATAGGACCCTCATCCCCCTGTAAGAGATCAAAAACCACCTCAAACATTCATCCACGTTTCATACATGAACTCACAGTACAGTGTGTGCTTTTCACCTCTTCTCCTTTGGGTCCAGGCACTGATCTTCCTGGATCTCCCTGGAGCAAATCATAGCACAACAAATGGATTTAAATCAATTATGAAATGATTGATGATGATAAAACAAAATCATAATTTAGTGACAAAATGTCATGCTGTGACAGGTTAGTCTGCTGCCACCTTCAGGCTGGTTTAGGGGTTACAATCAGACCAAAACAATTTCAGCAGTGTGTGACTGTGTGTTTGGATGAGGAGGTTTAAACCAGCAGAACTAACCGGTGGACCTCTTGGACCTGTTGGACCTTGTGAACCCTGAGAGAGAGAGAGATGTGAGGGCATGATCAAGAAGCCATTCAAAAACCAGAACAATTAAACAAGTTCTGCTGTTTTATAAGTTAGGAATGAGTTCAAGGTACAAGCAGTTATTTTCAACCTGATACTCAGTGTGTGCCAATGGAAACAGCATAAAATGTTTTGTTTTGGTAATGCCTGTGCAAAACTATAAAAAATGATCTACATCAGAAGGTTTCTAGAAGAACAGCTCATGAAAACATGCTTTGCTCACCCCGAATCCTTCAGGTCCAATCAGACCAGCAAAACCTGGCAGCCCAACCACTCCATGAAAACCCTTCACACAAATAAAAACACCAACACACAAACAAAACAAATCGAATACATAAAAACTGTATCTACATATGATGGCCAGTAATTAATCAGCTCATTTTAGGAGGTGCTGTTGTGTATTCAGTACACACTTGTGGTCCAGGAGGTCCCGGTGGTCCATCAGCCCCCTGAGAACAAAGAGAACAAAACGGCAGATTTGTTGGGCATATAAAGATAAACATGCATAAATAAAATAAGAAGAACTATAAAAGCAAAATCAGACACGTATGTATTAGGGCTGTGACAACATCAGATTTTCTGTACACGATCATTGTGGCCAAAACAATTAATGGTAACAATATTACTACATGTCGAAAAGTTTAAATATAACTAAATAAATAAGCCTATCTGTCAAGCTAATCTTTAATTTTATTTGTTTAGTGTTTTCATGTTCAAAATATGAGTGTAGCGAGGCAGAGAGTTTATAAACATTGTGACTCTTGAGGTAAAATGGTGAGGTAAAACAGACACACACACACACACACACACACACACACACACACACACACATTCAGTGTACTGAAACTATAGGTGCAGTATTCCATGACATTATACATACAGGTTTTCCAGGTATGTATATGCTTCTATAAGCGACGTCTCCTTTAACTCCCTTCACTCCAGGTGAACCCTGAAAATAAAACGTGCATGTTAGTGGTTCTGTTCCAGTGTCATGCAGGCTTTGTCATGCAGGGCAAAGATTTGATTGAAAGATCAGACACAATAGCAAAACTTCATGTCAACACAACACTCAGTGCTGTTGCCTAAATATGCTAAAATAAAATGTCTCATTTTACTAACATCAAACGTGGACTTTAGAGGAAAACAATAATGTATGACATGACAATCAGCAGCTTCAGGGGACAGGAAGTGTTCCTCTGAACAGCCTCACATGGGGATGGTAAACATGGAATCTTACCATTTGTCCTGGCAAGCCAGGTGGACCCCTGTATCCATCCAGCCCACAATCACCTGTGGTTCCATTACACCCATCCTTCCCTGGAAGCCCAGGAAGACCACCACGCCCAGGATGACCCTGTCACACATCCACATATAAGCACATACAGGTTCATATTAAGATATGAGCTATCTAACTATCTGAGACAATGTTGTTCACAGTCCTGGTTCACTTCAATCACTGCCTTTTAGACTGTATTTTCACTTCATAGTTTTAATGGTAAAGTATTGTCACTTACAGGGACACCATCTAATCCAGCATGTCCTCTTTCTCCTGGAAAGCCCTGTCACACAGAGTTTTCACCAAGAAATAAAGATGTTTGTCTGGAGTTATAGGACAGTTGTGTGTGTGTGTTTGCATTTACTCTGTCTCCCTTTGGGCCAGACACACTGGGGAATCCAACGGTCCCATGCTGACCCTTCACACCAGGAAGTCCTTGGATACCAGGCAAACCTGGAGGCCCCTGGGGGCCCTGCTGACCTAAGGGACCAGGAGGCCCCTGGAAAACGAAAGAAGATTTAAGTTCAGCATTTTTAACTGTGATTTGGTCTCATATTTTAACCCATCTCGGTATCTAAAATGTGTGCATTTTCACAAAAGCACCACAAGGGTGCATCACAACATCAAGGAACACACTACATGCCTACAGCTGTGTGACACAAGAGGCTGAAGTTTGTTGGGAAACAGGCTGTGTGTGGTCAGTGATGTTAAGTGCTTTAAGAGTGTGATTGGGCAGTGAAGTCTCTTTCTCTCACACACACATGCAGAGTCTTGACACTTCAGAGTTAAACGTTAAACATCAGACCGGCAGACGCAACCTCAGGCATGTGAACTTGTTTTGAAAGGGACACATCAAAACAAAAAGATTCACCTAATCACCACTTTAATCACCAATGGAATGTCAGAGAAAACAGTGTGTGTGTTTCCGATGGGTTGGCTCGGAGGTCCTCATAAATACAGTTTGTTGTGTTTGTGTGCTTTATAAATATTTATGAAGGTTAAAGGTGTCCTCAATCATTTTTCCTCAATATAAAACTAGCTTTCAGGATTTTTCCTGGAGTGTGTGTGTGAATGAGTGTTAGAATGTGTGTGTGTCTGTGAGTGTGTGTGTGTCTGTGAAAGTGTGAATGAGTGTTAGAATGTGTGTGTGTGAATGTCTGTGAGAGTGTGATGGTGTGTGTGTCTGTGAGTGTGAGTGTGTGATGGTGTGTGTGTCTGTGAGTGTGTGTGTGTGTGTGTCTGTGAAAGTGTGAATGAGTGTTAGAATGTGTGTGTGAATGTCTGTGAGAGTGTGATGGTGTGTGTGTCTGTGAGTGTGTGTGTGTGAGAGAGTGTGATAGTGTGTGATGGTGTGTGTGTCTGTGAGTGTGTGTGTGTGTGAGAGTGTGATGGTGTGTGATTGTGTGTGTCTGTGAGTGTATGTGTGTGTGTATGTGAGAGTGTGATAGTGTGTGATGGTGTGTGTGTCTGTGAGTGTGTGTGAGAGAGTGTGATAGTGTGTGTGTCTGTGAGTGTGTGTGTGAGAGAGTGTGATGGTGTGTGATGGTGTGTGTGTCTGTGAGTGTGTGTATGTGTGTGTGTATGTGAGAGTGTGATAGTGTGTGATGGTGTGTGTGTGTGTGAGTGTGTGTATGTGTGTGTGTATGTGAGAGTGTGATAGTGTGTGATGGTGTGTGTGTCTGTGAGTGTGTGTGTGAGAGAGTGTGATAGTGTGTGATGGTGTGTGTGTCTGTGAGTGTGTGTGTGTGTGTGAGAGAGTGTGATGGTGTGTGTGTCTGTGAGTGTGTGTATGTGTGTGTGTATGTGAGAGTGTGATAGTGTGTGATGGTGTGTGTGTCTGTGAGTGTGTGTGTGAGAGAGTGTGATAGTGTGTGATGGTGTGTGTGTCTGTGAGTGTGTGTGTGTGTGTGGAGAGAGTGTGATGGTGTGTGTGTCTGTGAGTGTGTGTATGTGTGTGTGTATGTGAGAGTGTGATAGTGTGTGATGGTGTGTGTGTCTGTGAGTGTGTGTGTGTGATAGTGTGTGATGGTGTGTGTGTCTGTGAGTGTGTGTGTGTGAGAGAGTGTGATGGTGTGTGATGGTGTGTGTGTCTGTGAGTGTGTGTGCTCTAGAAAGGTCTCTAAGCAGCTGTGCACACTCTAGACACATAACTATACATTTTTCTCATACATCTGTAATTGTTTTTTTCTCTCTCGCTTTCACTTATTTAATCATTCATTCATTCATTCATTTGTAACCTCACCTAACATTAACCTGACAGCAAATGATACATGAGACGTAAAACTACAATCTGTATCTTTTGCCTCTAACACTTTATCTATTCAAAACATAAAATTGCAAGTAGTTGTTCAGTTATTTTCTTAACAATGATGACAACACCTGGATGCAGTGGCGCAGGAACAGACACGAACAGGCAGGAAACTGGGTCAGTGTGCCAGTGTGTGTGTGTGTGTGTCTGTCTATGTACTAAATGTTCTTCACACACAGGCACACACACCACACAGACACGCAGACACACAGACACGCACACACACAGACACGCACACACAGACACGCACACACACGCACAGCTAGGGAAGTGCTGAAACAAAATCATTATATGAACTAGAATTTTATAGTGACAGCATAACAATATCACAATATAATATTGTGATATAATGGTGCACCGATCACAACAATGTAAAAAATAAGGACATCACTGTATTCCACTGTGATGTCATAACAATGATGTCATTATGTCAAGGAGGTTAAAATGCTGTAATTGACTTACCCTTTTACCTTTGGCAGGAAAACACTGGCAGACACTGCAGTCTCGACCTCCACACAATTCATTCTTATCTCCCCTAAAACAGACACACACTTACACATCATACACACACACGCAAGTTCTTCCCACTTATCTTCAATTTAATTATAACAGAAACACAACTGTGTGCATTGTGGCACGTTATTTTTGGATGACGTGGCACATGTGAAATTATGATTTAAACATAATGACCAGAATGACAACGTTCATATTCTATACAGTTACAGCTAAACAATTATTCTAAACTTGTTTAGAACGCTTGTTTATAAACATTAAGGTAAACAACAACCATGACCAATAAAGAGTTACATTTATTTATAATACCCAGCGAACACTTAGGTTGTAGTAACATTTCCCTAATGTTTCCATTAAGTTACAAAAAGTTCTAGGAACGTTAAACATAACTAAAAGAATGTTTTTAATAACTTAGAGAACGCAAACTAACGTTCTGAGAACGTTCCATGTTAGCTGGGTCGCTATCACAATAAACACAGATTAGAACAT
The DNA here is from genome assembly GCA_036877525.1 of Chromobotia macracanthus. Lineage (NCBI taxonomy): Eukaryota > Metazoa > Chordata > Actinopteri > Cypriniformes > Botiidae > Chromobotia > Chromobotia macracanthus. The sequence goes on along the minus strand of JAZGTH010000075.1, from coordinate 2,500,046 downwards.
GCACTCACAGGTGTGTGAGCGGCTCAGAACTTTACATATTATAATATTGTATTTAGTAAGAGATGCTCTCAAAAAATAAAAAACAGAGACTTCTAGCAGCTTCACTACTACAGGCTGAGATCAGCTGAGGATCTGAACATGACGCATCACCATATTGATTCATGTCAGTGTATGTGGTGCTGCTGTCAGTCACAGACAGAAGCTTCATACAGTCAGTTTCCAATCACTGTCTGTGGACATGCAGACCAGATATTGGATACTGAACCTACTGGAGATCCACTGACACACACGTGAGCCAGTGCAACAGTAAGAATGTAAATACAGATAATGAAACAGGGACATATGAGAGAAAGAGAGAGAGAGAGAGAGAGAGAGAGAGAGAGAGAGAGACCATCAGCTAACTCCTCATCTGAGGGAGAGAGAGAGATAAACTGCACTTGCAATCAGACGCCATTCTTTTACAACTACATGTTTATCACGCACTAGCGCAGGGTGTACAAACAGAGATGTGCTAACACTGGTGCAGTGAACACACACTCTGCTGCGTCATATTAAAACATCCTCTAATGTCTGGCTTTCAATTCATCATACACAATGGAACAGAATAGGCCATTATTGAATGTTTTTAATTTTCAATTGTTACTTATCAATTTTCATATGAAAAACTATTTATTGCTTAGAGGTCAAAAATTGATCTGTGTGTTACTTATATTATCTCATTCATGCAATTTTTCATCCAGGTAAAACTATTAGCCTGCATACTTAAATTCTACCTTTGAGGTTGACATTATATATAAAAATGATTCATTTTTGCAAGTTGCAGCAACATTCTGAGTGCAATTCCATTTGGTGCTGGAAGACAGATCACACACTTTAATGGCATAAGCACACACACACACACACACACACACAAAGCAGCTGTTTTAAAGGTGCTGCAGTCTACATGGAAGTTAATGGGTGCTGGGTGATGACATCAGCACTGAAAGTTTGAGATGAAGCCAATTAGATGTCTGAGATTACAGTGCACGGGTTCGAGGGTTGCTGCATGACTGAGAGACATGGATCCCCTATTCTCACATCTCACATTTTCCATCTCTTTCCCACGTCACCTGTAAAGGTCATTATCTTATGTCAATCATGGTCGAGTTATTTGGGATTGGGTTACACTCAGTCTGAGTTTATTATAATAGTTTATTTCTGCGACATGTTGAGTTTGGGTTTGGTCCCAGCTATGGTTTTGATGTTCTCTCTGCATCTCTTCTGTTCTTTTGTCCCTCAACTTCTGATTGTTGTTTTCTCCTCTTCCTTTATTGCCCTGTCCTTCCAAATCACTGAACACACACACCAACAACTCACATTGCAAAAACTGAGTTTTTACTCAGGACTGCAGGACTGAGTTTCTACCACTACATAAAGTATTTGATGTATATAACACAGGCAACATGGGCGGTTAACGTGACAGTTCACAAAAGGCGACACACAAAAGGAGATAGTTTGAAGTATGTTGGAAACCAAATAACAGTGGCATCCATTGACTTCCACAGTATGAACACAAAACCACTGAGACATTTATTAAAATATCTTCTGTTGTGTTCTACAGAAGAATAAAAGTCACACAGGTTTGGAGTGACATGAGCGTGAGTGAATGATGGAAGAATTTTCATTTTTGGGTGAACGATCCCTTTCACAACTCTTATATGTTATATGTGGGACATTATGAAGGTGTTAAAATAGCTTGTTCTCTCTTTTACGCTTTCCCTCATCCATCTGCTCTTCCCTCACCTGTGCACCTGCTTCATTAATTTAACAGGATGTAGGAAAGACAGGCAATCAGACAACAGATTACTGTCACTCTGTATCTAGATCTCTTAATGGAATAAACAGACAATTATTGTGTTAATGTGAGGCATTGCAACTAGTCTGTAGTATTGTACAAACTTCGAAGCTATTTGTACAATGTATATGTGTGTGAGGAAGCACCTGCTTTGTGACACCTGGCATTTATGTCAAGGTTTACAATGTCCCCAAACCCTCTTCACACAGAATCAGACAGACAGCTTCAGTTAAACACACTGATCTGTGTCATCAACAGCATCAATTGTTTACATGAGTAAGACGACTGAATTCCTTGATGCAGACGATGTGCTCTTATCTTCTCAGAGATGATCTCCTGCTATGTGCCTCTCTATCCTTCCTCATCATCTTCTTCAGCGCTAGTGAAGAAACAGTGGAAATCTGCACCCATCTGCCCTCATAAATGATGTTCTGTATCCATCTGTGTTTCTGGATTCTATCAGATGATCTCAGACTCAGAGTCTGATGTCTGACAGCAGTTTATGAGTAGACTACATAGTGTAGGAACGCATGCGTGTATATATAGGCAACAATTAAAAGCAGAGCCTTGATTTTCAGTCTTACAAAACGTCTGTCAATTAAAAACACCGTACTGTCCACCCACAACCAGCGCTTTCACCTCATACACCTTGTACATCGATCCCTTATGCCACCATAACCCTCTGGATCATGTGACACTTGACATCAAGGGA